>LOJH01000422.1:49797-64299 GCA_001685095.1 Ellobius talpinus | reverse complement strand
GGGGGGGCGGCTGGGCCTGGCCAAAACATAAGAAGGCAAACAGCAAGAACGTATGGGGCAGAGGCACAGAGGAGCAGAAAGAAGACAGGCAATGACTGACGCCTGATACCCAGAGGGAGGGAAGGGCTGCACGAAGCAGCAGCAGTCCTCTGAACGGGTCTCCACAGCACTAACAACACAAGCAACAGCAGAGAGAAACGTACTAGATTAATGTGGAACGGCATGGGTGAGGGCCCAAGGCTCCACCTTTAGCTGGGGAACAATGAACCCTGTAAGACAGAGGTTCTCAGCCTATGGGCTGTAACCCCTTTAGAAGGTTGAACGACCCTTTCCCAGGGGTCACATGTCAGATATTCTAGATATAAGATATTTGCATTACAATTTGTAACAGTAGCAAAATTACAGTTATGAAATCGCAATGAAAATAATTTTATGGTTGGGGTTTCCGACATGAGGAACTGTATCAAAGGAGCGCGGTGTTAGGAAGGCTCTGGGAAGTGTGGTGGGCAGGTGGCATGGCTCTGGACAGAAGACCAACGGAAGGCCAGGGTCTATGTTTCAGGGCTTTGGTCTGCTGCAGTCAGTGGCCCCATGCTGACTCTGTGGTTTTTAGCACTGGCCAGAAACAGTCTTGCTGGACTGCTTATTAGCCCCCAGGACAACGTCCCTTTATGGTCCTCCGACTATCCTTGGCAAGGAACAGGGACAGATGGCTCCTGATCCCAGCTCTATAGACACAGAGCTCACAGCAAACACTTTCAGGGGACAACAGTGGTCTCTGAGTCTACCAGCTAGGAGGATACCTGAGGGTCCTGATGCTGGGACAACCAGGTAGGAAGAAACTGCCTGCCTCTTGATCACAGCACCAATGTTACTGCAGACAGGGATGTTCCAGCCTAACCCAGAACCCAGCTTTGCCAGTAAGTGGGAGGAGGAACGTGTTCCCGGTTGGGAGACTCATGAAACCAACAGACTTAAGGCCAGCAGACAATGGTAACTGCTGGGCTCTGCTTCCTGGGGACCTCGTGAGGGTGCTGTTAAGGAAGTGGGCTTCAAGTTCAAGCCTTGACATCCTAGTGAGGGGTGCACACCCTAATTAGAGACGAGGCCCAGCTCCTAATTAGAGACTGACTCCAGCTCCACAGACTCCAGCTCCCCTCGATTCCCTCTGTCCCTTAGCATCAGGTACAATGGACCCCGTTTCTCAACTTTGGGGACCTTTGGCATGGGCTACCCATGAAGGGAAGTGGCTAGGCCCTTTATCTGTGCCCACAGCCTTGCTTAGTCACCATGGTGTCCCAAGAATGAGAACAGCGGGGCTTAGGAGTTCCTGGTCATCAGCTCAATAGTCTCCAAGGCCACAAAGTGTCACCTAGATGAAGTCAGCTCTGGGAGCACAGAGCTCAGGCAGGAAGTGGGCAGCCCTTAAGAAAGGCATATTGGTAACCCCGTGGTTCAAGACCAGCCTCTGGGATCCATTGCTGGCATCCCTGGGCTTGAAGGAACAATTGTGGAACCTGAATTGAGGACCGTAACATGGACAGAGGCGACAATTGCCTTGCCCTTCCTGCTTGCCTGGCCCCACTGCCCTACCTGCATGGAAGACAAGGTGTCTGTGTATATGGCTGTCCTGAGATAAGAGGGTTTAGTCACAGAGACCTGGGGGTTGTGCACAAGTGAGGGCAGCTTTCCAGACCGTCCCTGTCCCAGCTCCCAATCCCAGAGCCCCAAATCAGTAAGGCAAGAGCCAGGCCACTCCTACCTTGGAAGTGTCTGGCCGTCTTCCTCCGCAGGGCCTGCACGGTCACCTCCGAGTCTGCCCACTCCAGAACCAGCCTCCGGCCATACAAGTGGGTGCTATGGCAGAGCGCACTGAAGGCTTTCTGGAGGGGACAAGAGAGAGCAGTCTGTGAGCTGTGGGTTCCATGGTCTCCCTCCAGCCCTGGATTCTGGGCGTCTGGCAAGGTACTGGGGTGCTGTTGGCACAACTACCTAATTAGGAAGTTGTGTTGCAAGGGAAAGAGTTACAAGCAGTGAGTGAGCAGTCAACCCGCTACCCATGCGCCATCTTATCTGTGGAGGGTGACTCCAATGACTGTCAGGGTCATAGAGGACAGTCCCTCAGGGCTACTCAGTGCCACTTTCTTTTGCTGGCCCTGTGCCTGTCCCCTATTTCTTCCTTGAATCTGTCCTGTCTGTTTCTGCTGTCTCCTTACTGGTCCCCTGTCCCCTCCACCACGGGCTCCCATGCCCAGTTCAGCAGCACGAGCCTCAAATAGCCTCTTCCTCCTTGCCCTGCGTAGCTCTCTGCCCCCTCCCCCTGCCTTTCAAACACTAAACTGCGATATAATCAATACACGGTCTGTGTATTTATATGCAAGCACCAGCATGTGGATTCTAGAACATTCTATCACCATCTCAAATGAAACAAGCACCTTGGTTGTTGCTCCTCAAGTCCCCCCAATTCTTCTCCCAGCTCATAGAGACCATAAAACCACTTTCTGCTTTTCTGGATGTGCTTGCCCTGGGCATTCACACGATCACCAGACAGCACTGACTGAAGCCCTCTGTAAACATGGCTGGCTGCGAGGCTGAGTGGCCCTGTGCAGGAGCAGCCTCCAATTCTTCCGGAAACACCCATGTCACTAACACAGGACTTTGGAGGCCAAGAGTCTTTGAACTCCAGAGTCACCACGTCTGGAGTGAGGCAGGCCCTGTGCTTCCTTTTCTTCAAGCACTTAGGCAACTTATGGGAACCTTCTGGGCTCAGCATCATCAAGCAGAAGGGTGAATACACCTGGGTGTGGGGCCCTGGCAGAGGATATGTGGGGACACAGCGTGGGTACACAGCATGGGTACCCATCTCCTGTGCTCAAATTCCCTTTGCAGCTTTCTAAGGTGTAGAGGATGCTCTCGGGGCTCCTGGGAGGGGCTGCAGAGCACCTGGGCTGACTCTGGACCAGACTGTGTGCCTGCTCCTCTCACTGCACTGACACGTGGAAGGACTCATTAGCCAGCACAGTGAGGCCTGGAACCAGCCACTGTCCTTTGCCCGTGAGGTGACTGCTGTGGTTGGAAAGCTTCCCCTAGAAGATGTGTCGGGGCCTGACTTTGGGCACTTTGGGAGTTGACTGTGCTGGAAAACAGTGGCTGAAGGAACCAGATCACACAGGAGCGAGGTGGCCCCAGCTCAAAAGGACTACTGTCAGACACAGGCATAATATCATGTGGAGAGGTGAATCTACCAACCACCAGATACCCAGTATCACCAGCTGTGGTCAGCGAATGGGAGGGAGGCACCAGTTACACTTCACCCCACACTGCTTGGTCTGGGGCCCTGGAACTGCCAGGCAGTGCACTTCTGTTGTGTACGCTTCAGGGTGTGGGAAATAAGGCCACGGCCCTGGGCTAGTCACTGCTCCAGTTGGGTCATGCCCCATCTTGGAAAGGCTGCAGGACTTAGACCAAGTTATAAAGGCGGTACCCAGTGCCCATTTAAGACAAACAGAATCTGGAAGGACAGGAGGGCCTGGGGATGCGTGGGGTGGGAGAAGAGGCGTTAAACAGTTGTGTGGCCACGCAGAGAGAGGGAAGGCCTCCACACTCGGTTCTCTGCACTCTTGAGAAGGGCCAGGTGCAGCACCCCACACTTTTTTTTTAAAGTTTAATTTAGAAGCCTCTCCTGACTGCCAGCAGAACCCCTGCCATTTTTTTTCCAGGCAGATATAAAAATGCATCTGGCCCCCGAGCCGAAATGGCTCATTCTGAGCTCCGAAGCGCGAGTGCTCAGCTGGCAGACAGGGAGATGGTGGGACTGGGGGAGTCAGCCCCTCAAGACCGAGAGGAACTGGTAGGGAGTCTGGTGTGGGTCCCTGAGGAGCGGCATCCTGGGGGCATGGCAGTCTGGGGGCAGCCAAGGCTGCATCTGGCGACTACTCCAACCACACTTACAAAGTAGAAAGAGATCCTGGCAGGGAGGCCCATGAAAGCTGCCCCAACCCAGCCTTCATTTTCTTTCTCAATTTTTTGGAATCTATTTCTTCTTTCTTGTACCCCAGAAGGCCTGGTGGTGTTTCTGTTCACTGGAGGAGCTGCTAACAGCTCTTCTTGGTTCTCCCTCTTTCTCCCCCTCTGGCACTGTATCAGCTCCTCACATCAGAAGGGCTTCCATACTCGGAGCTGTGGGGGCTGTGTCTCTGCAGCTAGGCTACCTCAGTTCAAATCCCTGTTGTACCACTTCCAAGCTGTGTGATGTTGCTCAAGCTGCTTGAGGTCTCTGAACCTAGGCTCCATCACATCTGCTCTGCGTGCCCACTTCCTGAGCTGGAATGTGGTGTTCTCGAGCAGAGACTGGAGCCTAAAGCCAGCCTTGGGAAGGCAGAGCAGCACATGCAGCCTGTGGAGGTGATGGACACTTGTCTGCCTGAGGCTTCTTAGGGATGGAGTGAGGAGGGAGGAACAGACCACTTTTGAGGGGCTTCTGGGCTGGGGCAAGGACACACCTGAGATGCATGGAAGATTCTAGATACTTGAGTGGGAAGAATGCAGGCCTCTGGCAGCTTCTCCCCTATACCTGGCCATAGAGAAACCACCTCGCCACCTCCCCAGAGAGGCTAGGCCCAGGGAACTCACTTTTGCCAACACAGCCTGAGGGCTTGTCCCTTGTGGAACATGCAGTCCTGTGGCTGCTTTTTGTCATCCCTGTGACCAATATTCTTCTTGGTGTGGCCTAGGGAAGCCCCAGGTTCCACAGGTCTCCAACTGAAATGACTCCAGCTTATTTCACTGACAGTCACTGGTCTCCCACTTCAACAAAGGACACTTGAGGGCCTGCTATCTGTTCCATCTCCTTTGCATTGAAGCAGTGGCCTAGTCTGGGGAGGCTCTGTCACCCTGTGCCCAGTACACCCTGAACCCCAGAGGAAAGGTGCCCTGTCCCTTCCTTAGTTGGGACACTGCTCTCAGTAAACCAGAGTCCCCTTCACCGAGGGTCTTGAGAACATGTCTCCACACTGGGGGATGGTCAGCGTGGCTCTGCCTTACGCACTCTGTCATAGCAGTTCACCCCACATTTCAGAACACAGAGACACAGTGAGAGCACAGCTGGGGTCACTGCACCCCTGAAAATGACCTGGACTTGGTCTGGCTCTGCACCTCGCACCCATGGCTTTGGGTCCCTGCTGAATGGACACAGCCACCCACCGGCTGGCATAGGAGACCTATCAACCTTTCACCGTGGCCTGCTGGGAAGCCTATGGTCCAGAGTATAACTCAAGGGACTCAGGGTTGATACAGGGAACGCCAGAGAAGAGCCACACCCTGCCATCTCCTGGTGGCCATCAACCCTCAGCTCCATCTTCTACACTTTGGGAGCCTCTTCCAGGGGCCACAGCCAGCGCTGTCTCCCTATCTCTACAGAGGGGATGCAGATGGGAGGCTTCTGGGAGATGAGAGGAGGGAGGAGGGAATTCCTTCCCACTCCAACCTCCAGACAACAGCCTCACCCCTCTTCCTAAGAGTCTCTATCCTGAGTGTGCTGTGTTACCCCCACCATCTGATCCCGAGGAGATCACTGCTCATGGTTAGCCCCTCAGTTCCTGGGGTGTCAATCTCTTTACTTGAACCCCTGTGGGGTGAGCCTGTCCCAGCTGGACTAACTCCCATTGTCGGGGCTCTGTCTCAGGCAGCTACTACCCCAAGTTGTGAGCATCTACCCAAGCCCAAGCTACTGTACTCCATTATCGGATGCCCTGTGACTGAGGTCTCAGCACTCAGGTCCAAGGCCTCCTGCCTCCTCATCCTGATCCCACCTGGAAGACAGTCTGCTCAGGCAAAGTGGGGGAACGAATACAGGTTGTAATGAAGCTGGACCTGGTGGCCATCTTTTAAGACCATGGAAGGTTCTAGAACGTTGCCAGTACAGTGCTGTGTTTGACCTCTATGCAGCTTCCCTGAAAACAAGTTTCTTCCAGCAACCAAAACCATTTAGTGCCCTTGACAGGACTCCAGTCCCATGTGGTTACAGAGGACTGGCTGATCCCCAGCTGTGGGCAGAGGCAAGGATGAACCTAATATTAGATGTCAGGAGTCTCCTGGCCCTGTCCCCCTGCTCCTTGGGTGCCAACCCTGGCAAAGCCAGAGGGCTGTAGACAGTAACACCACCAACCTGCCCTAAATATCTGTGCCTAAAACCTGAAGGGGAAGGGGAAGAGGTGGCCTCGTGCATGCAGGTGTCCAGACACTGAGCACAGGGGCAGAGGGGCCAAGTCCTATCAGGCTTGCAAGAAACACTGCATAGTGACTTCCAGGGGCGAGTCTGCCTCGATGGTGCTTTGCATTGCCTCCTCGTAGCCTGTATTATGATGATGACGGGTCAGCAAACCTTGCCAGCAGCTCTGGCCTGCCCAGAAGTTGCCTCTTAGATAGGAGCGTGTCCTAGCTCTTTGGGAAACATGGGGTGACTTCCGCAGTCCACTCTGAGAAGTGACACTGTCTTAGTCACTGTTTCGTTGCTGTAAAGGGACACCATGACCACGGCAACTCTACAAAGGAAAACATTCAAGCGGGGGGCTTGCTTACAGTTTCAGAGGCTTAGACCATTATCATCATGGTGGGAAGCCTGGTGCTGGAGCAGTAGCTGAGAGCTACATCCTGCCTGACACACTTCCTCCAACAAGACTACACCTTCTAATCCTTCCAAACAGTTCCATTCCGGGGAACCTATGGGAACTAGCCTTATTCAAACCACCAGACCCTGAGGAGCACCGCAGGCTCACTTATAGACTGTACCCAACTCTATGAGACAAAGAGATGAATTCCCAGTCTTTCCATCAGTTCAATCCAGTCAACTTAACCTCCGAGGACACTGCCCTGACTCAAAAGACAAACACTACCGCAGGGCAGGGGTGAAGAAGGGAGGGCAGGTGTCAGGTGGTCAGGGTAAGAGGTGACAGGCAGTGCTGACCAGGCACTTTGTCAATTCAGTGTGAGGACCCAGGACCCTTAGCTGGTGACCTAAGCAAGGCAGTGGCTGCTCCCTGGTCCTGTGCACACCTCATGGCTGGGTTTCTATCTTCCTCTGACTTACAATGTACCTGACAGGTCTGAAAGCCAAGTGTTTGATTGGGTCTGCAAGGTGCCTGGCAGGCCTCAGTCCCCAGAGGTCTGCAGGGTTGGAATTGGCAGCATGGCACAATGTGAACCTGCTTATGCCTCGGCAGTGAACTGGGCAGCACCTGATCCCAGGTTGTTACCCCACAAGTGCTGGCGGAGCCCGAGTCCTTGCCCTGAAATGCAAGCGTAGCTAGAATTTGTACCAATGGACTGTGGTGACAGACACCTGGCAAAGTAGCACCGTTCACATGCCAGTGTGATCTTGCATACAACATGAATATCCACGCAAACAGAAACGTGGGGGTGAGACCTGGATGCTTGGGTCAGCTCTAGCGGCATCCTGGCAGACACAGAACTACCCATCAGTGGAGGCTGCAATCCTGCAGGGAACCTCAGGGCCCAGAGGACTCAGCTGCCTCCCCATCCCCAGCATGCGCACCACACCAACTGTTCTCTCATGCTCTGCCACTCCCAAAGGGCAATGTCACCAGTTCCTGCTGTGGGGCAGGGTCACCTGCGCTAAGGGGCCCACATGTGGGACAGGAAGACAGCTGATGCCATGGGCCACCCTGATTCCACTTGGCATTGTGTGGTTGGAAGAGGTGTTTCCTTGGGGGCCATCCCCACAGACCCCCGCTGTACTGACACCTCATTCTTGCCCTGTGCACCCATGCAGTTGTGTGTTACACACATGCTGCCGAGGCTGTCCACCACCCCATACCTCTCTGACGGGCCCGCTGCACCACATGGCACCACCAGCCAGCGTGAGCTCAGGCCATGCATCCCGTCGCTCGCTCCCTGGGCATCCACCCACCATGGAGGAGAAGTGGAAAAGAGAAGAGAGAAGCATGAGACCCTACAATTAAAGCGGCGGTTGTTTATCACAGCAGAGCTCTGCCTGCCAACGCCAGCCGCCATCGCATCTCCGGCTGCCGGCTCCCCCCGAGTGTTTATTTAAGCCAACACATTGCTCTGCTAATTGGATAACATTCTATGTGAAAATAGGCCTTTTAAAACAACAGTGTCGGTGGCTAAAACAGCTGCAACCACAAAAGTACAAAGGAGCGTGGCTCAGGAGGGAGAATTAAAGGAACCTCGCGTGGGGAACAATTAATATTCTGGGTTCTGGGCATCTGTCTGCTCCTCCCCTCCTTCCCTTTCCTTCTTCCAGGACCAGCCTGGGCTATGCAAGAAAAGGACAGTGGGGCCAGAATGAAAACCCGGTGCCCACTGGATTTCTAGCCAATGGGGGCCAAATCCACCTGCCTAGGACTCCCCACTGCCTGTCCAGGTGAGAGGGCCACACTAGGAGCTGGGATGGGCTGGAGGGAACTCAGCAATGCAGAGGTTCAAGGGCTCCTAAAAGCTGTCTGCATGGGACTTCTTGGCCTCTGCGTGTCTCCACCCAGAGGGCCCTTTCCCAGAGTGAGGTTCTAAGGCTGGGTAGCAGGAATGGCTGTGTGGGGCGGGGTAAACCAATGCTTGATAGGAGGGAGGAGCCTGGCTGTATAACACTGAGCTATTTATTTCCCCACCTGTCAAGCAATCCACCACCAATATCCAGGGGGCACTCCAAAGACGGGGTATAGGGCTTTACCATCAGAGGTACCTAAGAGGCCCAGAGAAGAGTGAGGCAGTGGTGACAGGACAGGGGGCCAACACGCAGGCAGGTCAGCCCAGAGACCCCACAGGTAGGTAGGACGTGTGCCAGCCTGACTTCCTGCCCCATGCTACAGTCTCCTAGTTGACATTGGCTTCCCTCTTTGCTGCAGGGCTAAGTTCCCTGAGAAACATGGAGGCTGAGATAATGTGGACACCTTCAGTAGGACTGACATTTACTGCCTAGAACAAGGGGCTGATCTAACGTCCTAGATAGGGAGATTCGCCTGCATGCCGAGTCATTTCCTGCATGCAGCAGGTAAGGAAGGCTCAGGTCACCAGTGCCTGTAACTAGGCAGGTAGCCCAGTCCCTCCTCCCATTTGCCTGAGCAAGTCCTTACCAATCAGGGACGGGCCCTGTGGCTGCGCAGATGTGCAAGGTCAGGAGAGGGAGGTTCTGTGCTAATCTCCACCTGACGTGGTGCACTGGACTGGGGCAGGTGATGTGCCTGTGGTAGACACGTCACTCACATGGGAGGTGTCCTCAGGAGCCCCTGCCTATTATTATTGGGTGCCTGGTTCCTCTTGGTTCTGCCATGTGGCCTTCATGGAGCTTCCTGCTAGGTTTGCTCTCCAGTATTGTTGTGTACTTGATTTAGAAGGGGTCTGATGGGTCAGAGAACCTGAGTGTGTGAGGTCAGGCCTGGAGAGAGAACCAAACTCCTCATTCCAGGATAAGGAGGGGCCCTTGTTCAGGGCTCAGTGGACCTCTGTGGGAGGGTATACCATGACTCTCAAGACAGTGGGGCCAGGGCAAGAACCTGATACCAGGAGCTGAGATGGGCTGGGGTGGGGTGAAGTGGGGGCTGGCTGCCCAGCCCTGCAGGCAGGCATGAGTCCCTCTGGGACTTCCGGCCTCACGATCCTCCATTTAGCAATGAATGCAGCCTCCTGCCTCAGCCCTACTGGCTGCCATACTTCTCTCCCATCCCTCTTCCCTTCTTCTGGTTTTCCTTCTGTGTCTGAGGGCAGCTTGAGGAGGCCTCCTTAGTGCACAAGGTTGCAGGTACCAGTGACAAGCTGCCGCTCTGCATGGAGGAGGCATTCAAGAGGGTCAGAGACCATTGGGAGACCCAGATGCTTCTAAAGGGGCCTCCCTTCTCTCAAACATCACATGATAAAGGAGGCTCAGGAAAGCATGTTCCAAGAGGCAGGGCCCGAGAGCCCCTCTCCAGCTTGATTGGGTTCCACTCTTTCTCCACTGAGAGTAACTCCCACCCCAGGCCATATATGGTGAAAGACTCCATGTTCTGATTGTGGCCACACTGTGTGCAGGGCACATGCATCCATGGCAAGTGAAAAGTACCCATAGTGCCACTCAGCAGACAACCCAGTTCTGCTGACAGAACGAGGGGATTAGGGAGAGAGGCGCAGCTGCCCCAAGAGCAAGGGACCACTGTGGGAGAGGTATTGCGGCTCAGTCTCACATCCATTAAGATGATCTTACTGGCACAATGGGAAGAACGGGCATGAGTCCTGGCACAGAGAGCAGGACAGGGGAACTGCTGCAAGGATGGAGAGGCCCCAAAATAACACCTGGTGAGGGGTGGGCACAGACAGTCTCCAGGGCCATGGGCTGAGTCCTCGCTGTCCTCAGCTGCCCTTTGTATTTCAGGAACCGAGAATGGAGAGGGACGGAGGGGAGAAGCTGCCGCCTCACGGCTGAGGGGGCTGTGCAGGCCAACCGGGTGTAGGTGCCCTGTGCCCCAGGGACTCAGGACTGCTCTGTAGTACAGAAGTGGGTGTGTGGACATCCGCACCAAGCCTGTCCCTCGAGCCTATGTGCCAGGCTAGCTGTGACATTGACCTTGGGCAGGGCAGTCACTGTGCAGAAAGAGGGCTTCTGATTAAGGGGCTGGCACTGAACCCCCACTTGTCATAGCCCTTCCCCCACAAGGCAACACAAGGAGCTGGCAGGGCCATGTCCTGGTCTAAGTGTCAGTCAGAACTGAGAGGTGTAGGAAGGGGGTCACTTTTCCAAGGTCACACAGAGGGGAAGAAGCCACGCTGGCTTCACAGACAGTGAGCACGCAAGTTTGGGGTCGACATTGGTCAAAGAGCTCTTTCAGGGACAGAGAGCTCTTTCTGCTTCTCCCTGGGGCTTCCCGGTCTAGGAGCCTGGTCTGGAAACTGACAGTGGCGGTTCCGTCACCCCCACCCTCCTGTCCCATGCCCGGGAATCCCAGTGGTCTCGGATTGCTGCTCTGCTGACAGGTGTCACAGACCAGACAGCCTGGGTTGCCATAACTCAGGGCTCCTGGGTTATGGCAATGAGAACCAAGCTGTGTTGAGTATTTGCCATGTGCCCGTGACCCGGCCTCATAGGTTCATCTGCCACAAACCTGGGGTGCGCAGGAGCGGGGGTGTACTACTGCCAATCCATTTCACAGGTAAGGAAACCAAGGTACAGGGCAAGGCTAGGGAAAGCCACGTTGCCTTCAGTGACAGTGTTCTTCTGTTGCTAAGGCCTAGTACGTGCATTGTGCTGTGCCTTCTGTCACCGATGGAGGTGACAAGGGAAGGGCTGCCAGCTGAGGAGAGAGGACAAATGTCTAGGCAGTGTGGCAGGCACCTGAAGTGGGACACCCAGGCTGACCAGGCAGTGCTGATATCCTAAGCTGTCCCTTCTGTTCCATGCTGCCCGTGGGGCCCCTTGCAACACCACAGTTGGCTCAGAGTCACTCTGCTCTTTAGCAGGCTGCCCCTTAGGAATTTTCCTAGATGATCTGGTTTCCAGGGAGGAAAGCTGGGGCAATGGAGGGTCAAGGCTGTACAGGCAGTGCTGGGCGTGGGGTACAGGATGGCCCAGCAGCCCTGACCCGTACAACCTAGCCTTCTGGATCTTGAGGCGGTAAGAACAGTCCCTAGACACTGGCGGGATGACGGCCTGGCTGTTATCTTGGGCCTGAAGGCAGAGCAGCTTCCAGGTCCTGGGTGGTGGTGGTCACAGGGGTATGGCAAGATGGCTCAGTGGGTAAGGGTACTTGCTTAATAACCTGAGTTCAACCTCCAGTACCTACGGGTAGGAGAGAGCCAATTCCTGCAAGCCGCCCTCTCATCTCCACATCTGCACGTGCATGCACACACTTACGCACACATACCAAACACATGTATAACAAATAAGCAAAAGTAACCACAGCCCCCAAGGCTGCTCTGCCCTCTGCATAGAGAAAAATCTATATAGGTGCATGTATGCTGCAGGGGTGGCCCTTGGTGTCACCAGCACAGAATGGAACTGGCCATAAGTGGAGGGAAGAGGAGGGAGCCAGGTCCCAGCCCAGGCACTGTTTTCTGCCTAAACTGTTTAACTGCTGCCTACAACGCTCAGCCCCAGGATCTTTTCCCTGCCACAGAGCAGCCTGAGAAATAGGTCAACCCAGGCTCCTGCACATGTATGATGGGCACATACATATACAGGCCAACACATACTGCCTGGCCTTCCAAACCCCATGCCCAGTTCTCTTCCTCCAAGGACAGTGGTAAATTAGCAGCGTCAGAGAAAGAGTCGACAGCATGAGGGAGTGACACTCAGAGCTCGGCGTTTCTCTGGGCGGCCGTACTCACCTTTGCATCCTGCTTGGTGACGAAGTCCACAAAGCCAAAGCCCCTGTGTGCTCCTGTCCCTGTCATCTTCTTTGGCAGGCGCACTGTCTTCAGTTCCCCAAAGGTACTAGAGACAAAAGGCCGACATCGCAGATTAAGGGCTGAGGCCTGTGAGGGAGGCAGAGGTTCTGGACTGAGACTCAGGAGCCAACCCCTGAAGGTTACAGCAGATCGCTGGTTTTAGGGACACCCACCGCCCAGGCACATTCATGTGGCTTCCCACTTCCCCACTGCCAGCCCTCACTCCGCAGGCGTGGCTTCCTTCTTCCTGCTGGCCACCAAGTGGGGGAGGGAGGGCACCATCAGGCTGGAGGTACTGATGGAAAAATTTTGGTGCCTCTCCTGCCACCTGGGGGACACTTGGACACCTGTCCTTTCCCTGTGGGACGGGTCTTGTACACACTGTGCCAGGCCAGGAAGGCCCCAGTCACAGCAAGGGACTGCTTGTGTTTGAGAGTCCAGGCTCGGGATGCTGGTGTGTGCCCCCCCCTTTCCCAGGCAGTCTCCACATACGCCAGGGAGTCCTTTCTGCCAACTCGAGGGCTCAGCACTCTGAAGACACAAGGCTCCTTATAACCCCGTGCCCACCACAAGCTTCCCTTCTGATACCGCTAAAGACAGTCAAGCAGCATTCTGTAGCAGACTGATCGGGGAACTGTGGCCTGGACCACCCTTGGGGTCGCCCCTCCTCTCTACCAAGCTAACCTTTGAAAGACTCCAGGACAAACAGAATGGGCCTCCTGGCCACATGCCCCAATCCCATCCCTTTGTAATGTCCATTTATCTAAGATATACAAGCACATTGCCACTGATAAATATTTAATGCACTCAGTATCTGAAGAGAGGTGTTATTTTTATTTGAAAAATCTACACTCTCTGGTGGCTGTTAGGTCCACACATCCACACACCATGGTCTGGGATGCTCCAGGCCAAGGACCGATTGGGTAAAGCACACAGCGCAGGCCATAAGCACTCGCAAAATGATATAAGTTAAATCTGAAGCGTTAACCCACAGCCCTGACAGCATGAGCAGGCATCTGCCGGCCCCATTTCTGAAGGCAGGACAGTGTGTAAAAGCAGCATTATGAAGCCTCAAAATGAATCAGCACGTCCAGCTCTCCCCGGCAGCCCCCCCACCCCGCTCCTGCGCAGGCCGCTGGAAATGAAGCTGGTGACAAGGCCAGCCTCCCCGGGATGGGAAGGAGGCAGAGGGGAGCCTGGCCAGATTCTTTGCTGAGAGGGAGCTCTTAGCTGATTTGGAGGGGGTCTGGAGTCTGAGCAAGTCAGATGAGAAGCCTGGAGAGCTGACAGAGGCAGGGAGCCGGCAAACCCTGCTTTATTCTGCCACCTAAAGGCCTGCACATCCCATGACATGGCCTTTGGTCCCTCTACCCAGTTCCACTGAGCCTGTGGCGCTGCCGGGATCCACACAGCCTTGCTCCCAGGCTGGTCCGCAGAAATAGCTCATTGGTCACTGTTACAGGTAATGTCACCTGTGGGGACATTGAGGGCCCAGGTCCAAGGGCTTTACACCCAAGGTAAGAAGGCTAGAAGGTGTGGGGAGAACTAGGGCAGCTGTCTCTGACAGAGTGGAGAATGCCAACATCTGGCTCTCCAGACACACCGCATCGCCAGCACACCTATTAGCCACCTTCACAATGCCACCAACCACTGTGCCCCAACGTGGGAAAGGGGGGCTGTGTTACTTCAACAGTGAAAGAAGCCACACTGATCTTGCTTGTGTCTATGCCTGTAGCCTGATGCCCAGTGCTGTTCTACATAGGGGCTGTTAGAATCACTTCCAGAATGAACCAACAGGAGACGGCCCAAAGAGGTAGGGGTAACTGAGAAAGGAGCTATGAAGTTCATCACTTCAAGTTTTTCTGCCCTATTTTACAAACCAGCAGAGTCCTGGAGAAGCAGTCTGGTTCTGGGTGAAAAACAGCAGGGGTGAGCGCCCTTGCTCTGCCATGGGATAGTTCAAGCCTGTTCTGTCCCCCATAGGTACCAGCCACTTCCAGAAGTGGGGCTTCTTTCTTTTCAAAACAGGACCAAGTCTAGGGTGAGGCAGGAAGCGCGCGCGTGCGTGCGTGCGTGTGTGTGTGTGTGTGTGTGTGTGTGTGTGTG
>LOJH01000422.1:5359-15727 GCA_001685095.1 Ellobius talpinus | reverse complement strand
GGGAGGCTGACCACGCTACTGATTACACCTGGGTTCTGGGTAACAAAGACTGGACAGGGAGGCTGACCATGCTACTGATCACACCTGGGTTCTGGGTAACAAAGACTGGACAGGGAGGCTGACCATGCTACCGATCACACCTGGGTCCCGGGTAACAAAGTCTGGACTGGGAGGCTGATCATGCTGCTGCTGATCACACCTGGGTCCCGGGTAACAAAGTCTGGACTGGGAGGCTGACCATGCTGCTGCTGATCACACCTGGGTCCCGGGTAACAAAGTCTGGACTGGGAGGCTGACCATGGCTCTTTCCTGTTCTAGAGAATGAGGAACAATAGTTCAGGTAGCAGGAGTTCTTGAGGACATTCTACTGGACTCATGCTTTTAGAGCAGCCGTGTCTGGATGTGTACACTGTCGTATATATTGGTGTCCCACACTTGGTGTGAGGCTCCTGAAGACCAGGGATGGCAGGCAGTACTGGGTGCCCCAGGACCTTGTGTGGAAGCCAGGGATCCTTAGACTGGGACCCTGCTTGAGACATGTTCTTGACTAAGGTTGCTAAGTGAGGTCATCACAGTGTCCCTCATCCAGCACAGCCAAGGTCCTTTACAAACTGGGGGAGGCCAGACAGTGACACATGTCTATAATCCCACCACAGGAGGCTATGGTATTCAAGACCAGCCTGGGCTAGAAAGAGAGACCCTGCCTCCAAAACAGGCTAAAATTTGAACCCAGGACAGGCATACACAACCAGAATGCTATATGGGCCTGGAGGTGGCTACCCACAGGCTAGGGGATGGGGAGCAGGAGACTGGACAGTTCCTTCCCCACAGGAACCACACCTGCCAGGCATATTGATCTTGGATTTCCAGTCTCAACCATAGTGAGATGAAACACTCGTGACTTTAACCCCCAGATTAGGACTCTGTCACAGCAACCTGAATAGAGAGGGTGCAATGGACCTCTGACTCTCCATTTACACCTCAGTGGCTCCCCACTAACTAATGTGTAGGGCATAGGAGTCACCTCATTCCTACTGTGTCCTCTGCCATTTGAAGGCTCTGTCTCTCTTCAGGTGATAAGCACCCACTGCTGCCATGCAGGGCTTCCGCCCACCACAGCCCTTAGCACCGTGTTATACTCACTGCCCCCCCAGTCCTCCAGAGAGTCTGGACACTCTTGGGGACAGGCACCTTTAAATTAATCGTCTGCTTACCATCTATGGGGAGGATCCCGGCACCCATTTGAGGTACCATGGCTATCCATCACTACCCAGAAGCAGGTTGGGCCAGCCCACATGATAATCCCACCAATCCTAGCTAACCAAAGGGACTCTGGATGGGAATGGCCTGGCCCTGCCCATCCCTTGCAAGAAGCCAGGAGGAGGACCGCCAGGAGACTCAGGATAATCCTTGGGCCAAAGAAAGATATGAGGCCTATGTGCCCACTGACCAGGGAGGATCAGGACTAATGAATCGGTAGAATGCTCTAGAACTTGTCTCTGGGTATTCCCCATGGAAAAGCAGGAGGAAAAGCCCAAGGCCAGCCATTCCTTGGCATGCCCAGGAAAGTTCCAGAACACAGAGGTAAAAGAGGAGGCAGAGGCTTCTGCTCCACACTGCTGCCTCTGTGGAACTGTTCCAAAGCCACTCACTCTTGGGGAAAGTTCTAGAGAGAGAAGGACCCAGTGTATTCAGCTGGGTCCGCCAAAGAGCAGGAGGCAATTTAGAGAGGGTGGTAACACTTGGAAAGCAAAGAGGAGAGGCCTCGGAGGTGTCCCATCTCCCTCCCTCATGGGCTCCTGCAGGAAGCACTTCTGCGGAGTCAGGGGATAAATACCTGCTTTACTCTTCTTCTTGGACACGGTGCAGCCCTTCACAGCTCCCACTTTGGAAAACACCTGCAAAGACACACACCTGTCACCTGCTGCCTTCTAGACAGACTACAGTTGCCACCACTCCCTTCTGTGAGGACCCGCCTCTGAGGAGAGTTATAGGCAGGGCAGACAGTGTGTTGTCATCAGGCCACGGACTGGGGTTTCACATCCCTCCACCCCCCATCCCCAATCTCACTCACTTCCTTCAGCGTCTCCTCTGTGGTGCTGAAGTTGAGGTTCTTAATAAATAAAGTGCATCCTGGGACACTTTCTTCCTCCTCCTCCTCCTCCTCCTCCTCTTCCATCTCGCCTGTGGGGACCTCTGCTCCTTCCCCTGACGTCTTTTCACCTTGGGGGTCAAGTGCTGGCCCCATCAACAGACAAACCAGTGCATTACATGGAGTCATTGCAAAGGCACAGAAGTCTCAGAGACTAACAGAGCACAGACCCTGCCAGATTAAAGGGGTTCTGCGGGCACTGTAGGGCTTCAGCAGGGGAAGAGAGAGAGAGGGAAAGGGGAGAAGGAGGGGAAGAGAACTATAAGACAGGCAGGCAGACACACAGACACCCTGCGGTTGGCTCCATTTGAGAGAGAACAGATACTAAACACAAAACTGAGTGCTGAACAGGCCCAGGCTGCTCTAACTTTAAATTACTACACAAACTACTTTCTTTAACCAGGAACCTAAGCAAAATGTTACTTTTCCTCAAAAACAAAACCAAACAAAAACCCAGGGTGCTTAGTGAACTTTCAGATTAAAATTCAATTTTAAGGGGGCTGGAGAGATGGCTCAGAGGTTTCAGAGCCATCTGCTCTGCTGTTCCAGAGGTCCTGAGTTCAATTCCCAGCAACCACCTGGTGGCTCACAACAACCATCTGTAATGAGATCTGATGTCCTCTTCTGGTGGGCAGGTGTACATGCAGATAAAACATTGTATACATAATAAATAAATAAATCTTTTAAAAAATATTATAAAATTCAATTTAAAATTTCTCAAAACTGCAGAAGGGGGATGGAACAGACCCTTCTCACTAACTCAGAACTCAAGGGATTCAACTCAAAGCCCCTAGAAGCACTGCTGTCAGAGATTCGAGTCCAAGTGACGGTGACAGCTCTCAGTCCGGCTTCTGCCTGTGAGTGGGGCTTCCGTCCTGGAGCTCAGCTCTGCCCACCTTCCCATCCTTTCTGAAAGCCCACACCACGAACCCACCCTGGTAAGCCCAACGGCAATGTCGGCAATGTCACAGTGGCCCTGCCACCTCTCTGAAACAGTGGGAGACGCAGCTGCGCCTTCGACTATGAGCCTGGCCCAGAACTCAGACGCAAGCCTTGGCAATCAGGTATGTCTCCCAGCAACGCCACCACAGTGCAGCTGTCTGTACACACAAAGCAAAGTGGAGGAAAAGTGTGACTCATGATGGGGAGTGGGGACATCACGTCCTGAGGAAGACTCAGGAGGCTTGTGACATCTCTAACACGTGTGCCAAGACCTTGAGCTGTTGCTTCAGGAAACATGAGAGCCTTAAGAATATTTTGGAGTCTTCTGCTTCTGAACCCTAACCATCAGGCAGTCTCAGATTGGTGCAAGGGTTCATCAGAATCAGGAAAGCCATTTTCACAGGGAAGATGGTAAGGATGATGACGGCTCAGGAGGTGTGGCGCCCACTAGAGTGGGTGTCCCTTCTTGGAACTGGTCAGTGTCTGACACTTGGGGACGTCACCTCATCATGATAAGAAAGGTGGAGTCTTCAGGAATAAAAAGTAGCTGATTTTAAAAATCCAGCTTATCAATTCTTACAACTTAAGTTGGTAGCACTTAGCCTTCATCCTCAGTTGGGGCCAGCAAAGGAACTAGTTCGCTGGCCTCATGCTCTATGCCCTGGCCTGTGCCCCACTGCTGACCCTACCCTCCTCCCATCCTGGGTCTGGACTCAGCCAGCTCTCAGCAGCATCCAGGGGACAGGAGCCTGGCAGCCCCTGGCATGTGCACCCAGGACTCTGCCCTGACCTGTGCCTCAGAGCGTGATCAGACGGTCACAGGGAGACGACACTCAGCTTTAGCAACAAATTAAGCTAGGAAAAGTTGCGGTCAGTATCCAAGTAGCAGGCTAGCTACTTCTAGTCCCAGCCTCAGAAGATAGGGGACTTTTGAGAACGGCTGGCATCTACTCCTATGTGTCTGGCCAGAACAGTTCCAATGGCCTCCTGGGTCCAAGGAAGGGCTGGAGGTGGCTGAAGCACCAGGAGGGTGAAAACAAGGTCTTTAAAAGAATTGCTTCTGCTTTAGCCCCAAGTGACAAAAGAAAGAAAAAGAAGGGTATCATGAAATCCAAATGGATGACAAGAAAAGCAAGAAGAACCAGAGAGAAGTAGTAAGAAAGGTGGAGGGCTGGGCGAGGGCTGGGGTGAGAAGCTAGATGCCAGGGGCGCTGCAAGGAGCAGGGAAAAAGCCACCTCCACCTCAGTCAGTACAATGACAGACAGCCATGGATGGCCACAGGGGGCGCCATTATAATCAGGCTGCAGGATTCCCCTGCCCCTCCCCACTCCAAGCTCTTGTGAGGCCCACAGCGACAGCCTGTTATCAGCAGCCAGCAGCTTTGTGGGACCTCCCCTGACTCACAGCCCTTTATCTGGAGGTGAGGGTCTTGGTTGTGGGAAGATAAAACACGTTGTTCCTCTCCCTCGGGACCCACGCAGGGAACAGAAGCTCACGGCAGAAAAGCCTGCCCACCCCCCTCCTCCTTGTCTGTGAAATCCGAGTCTGGGTCCCCAGCACTCTGGGTCCTCACCCCACAGGGATGGGAGAGCTGATGGTGCCTCAGAAATGGGCAGGGGGTGAGGGGGCACAGGATGGAACTCAGAAGACTTGGGACAGAAAGGGGACTGTGTAGTAAAACAAAGATAAAAAGAGCCACAGGATGCAGTGGGCCCGGGTAGGGCTACAGCCAGGGACAGCTTCCCAGTCCAAATATGGGTAAGTAGCCCGGCCTTTCTCCTCGATCTGAGGACCTTGGTGCAGGTCACAGGCTGTGGCCCTGGAAACCAGCCCCTCCCAGGGTCAGAGCCTGGTGGAGCACCAACTCCAGACCCCAGACACTGGTGTCAGGAAACCTCTAGTTCCAGAGAAAGGTCTGCACCCAAGGCCACCGACACTACTCAGCCCTACCAGGCCAGCAGGCTCTGTGAGCACCTGGAGAAATGCCACTTGGCTCCCAGCCTGTGGGTGACAACAGTGACCTTGGTCATCCTGGTGGCTATCATCCATGTTAGAGACGCAAAGACAGAACTCAGAGAAAGGAGACGCCCCCCAGCCAATGCAAGGAACACTGGGCAGCACATACATCTCCCCAGAACAATGCCACTGCCGTAACACTGTACCCGTCACAGGACTGGTGAGTCCCCGAGTCCGGTGTAGTGGATTTCAGTGGTTCACAAAGTCACCTTCACACTGCAGTGTCCTGACCACTCACGGGCTCAGGCCACATCACCTAAAGTCACCTTCACACCACAGTGTCCTGACCACTCACGGGCTCAGGCCACATCACCTAAAGTCACCTTCACACCACAGTGTCCTGACCACTCACGGGCTCAGGCCACATCACCTAAAGTCACCTTCACACTGCAGTGTCCTGACCACTCACTCATTAGTTGGGGCCAATAAACACCTGAAGCCTCTTTCAAACCTCATGTGTGCCAGAGGCTCAGGCACAGGCACCACCATGAGGGAAGGAGTCTCAGCCTTCCCACAGTCTTTCACTGCTTTGGCATCCACCTTTGAAGCCTTCCTGCCGACCCTGACCTGTGCCTAGGGCTGCATGCTGAGCACCTGGGGTGCAGTGATAGGCTGGCCAAGGAATAAACAAGGAGAAACAATGTGCATATTCCAGTGTTGACCAGTATCACGGGGGTGGGTGGGTGAGTACTGCACATCAGGAGAAATGTATCAGGACAGGTATGCAAAGCCACACACCATCTTCACTCTTCACGGGTGGCTCAGTGCCTCACAGGCTGATAGTGCCGTCCAGTCAGGAGATGGGCCTCCTAGGGTGTGTCTCTAGGAACCCTGGCCCTGGCTAATTTTCATGCTTGACAATAGTACTTGCTTTATGCCAAAACGTATAACCCAGGTTCAAGTGTAGTTCAGAGCCAAGAGGGAAGGCAGTTGGAGGCCGGGGGTGATACGGGGTAAAAACTAACCCAGAGAGAGGTGGGCAGATCAAAGGTAAACACTTGCAGAACATCCACCGCTTGAGGTTCCAGCCCTCAACTCTAATGTAAAAACAAATACAGGACTGCGAGAAGGGACGTCTCTTGACTTATCACAAGCAGGCTTGAGGGAACCTCTGGTCTGACAGACAACCATGCTGCCTCCTAACAGAAACTAGGAAAGGGTGTGTAAAAGGTCTCACCAGCTACAGAAAGTGTCAGGGTCAAAGGGCAGAGACTGAAATGCTTTCCCATCTGGGACTATGGCCTCTGTCAGACCCTGGCAAGAATCTGAGCCTCCATCTGCCAACCTCAATGACAGTCTCAGCTGCCCTCACCCTCTTCTCATGACTGCCCACAGCATGGTGACCCCAGACTCTGCTCTTACCCATCTCTGGCTCTGCCTTGTCTTTCTCTGCAGTCTGTGCAGGTTGGGAATCTTTCTTCTGCGGGGCTGCACCAAAGACACCAATTGGAGCCCACTCCAGGTACAGGGGGACATGATGAAACTGCAGGGACAGGGGTGCCAAGGTTGTAGGTCCCAATCAAAGAGCTGGCTTGGAGACTTAGTGCCACCTGACAGAAGGGCCTGAGGGCCAGAGGTGCCAGGCATGGAGCCCTTCCTGCATAGACCAGTCCCAGGACCCTTGTACAGCGAGATGCCAGAGTACAGCCTGCGGAGACTCATGTCACACTGAGGTCTATGAAGCATAAAAGTCTCAAACAGACAGAAACTCCTTGTACTGGGCTGAATGGGGGCTTCCCAAGACAAGGTCACATCTTGACCTGGAGCCTGCAACTATGACCTTTGCAATATGAAGCAGATCCTGGAGTGAGACTACCCTGTGCTAAGTATGCTCCAAGTTTAATAAAAAACAAACAAANTTCCAGGACAGCCATGGCTACACAGAGAAACCCTGTCTCAAAACAAAACAAAAAGCCCAGAGGGAGGAACGGTTTGAGCAAAGATGAGACTGGAGAGACGGTCAAGTCAAGGGTCACTGGGGTTATCAGAAGCAAGAAAGTAGGGGTCACACTCTGTCCTGCAGCTGGCAGAGGAGGGAAAGAACCTGCTGCTTGGTGGCTTGGGCTCCTGGCCACCAGCTTTGGAGAGCCCAGACTCGGTTGTCTGATGCCACCAAGTTGGTGGCCACTTGTCACACAATAGCCCAAGAAGCTCACACCTACTAATTTTTCTTTAATCAGAAGTCAGGAGGCAGCCCCAGGTACAGCTCACAGCCAGCACAAGGAGGGCAGCAAGCTCCTAGACGGAATGTAGACTTGGACTTGGACAGAGTCTATGTGTGCCAGGCCCATGCCAGCCTGAGGGCCCCACTAAGATCAGTGGCCATACCTTGGAATAGGCCAGGTGCCTGAAGGCCTTGCGGGCCTCCAGGGGCTCCAGGAACTCTATAATGGCTGAAATGCCACCTTCAGGCAGCAGCACACGACCCAAGCTGCCAAAGCGGCCGAAGATCTCTTGGAGTTCTGCTGCCAGCGTACCTGCTGGGAGGTTCTTCACCAGGATCACAGTCTTACTTCTCTCTGCTGCAGCCTGAGGGGAAGAGATGAACGTGTGTAACAACAGGAAGGTGACCTCAGCATGGCTTCAGCACTGACCATTGGTGGTGGCCCCATCAGGGCCCCTTGTGGACAAACCTGAAAAGCAGAGCTGAGGGGCTTGGTGGGGGGGTGGGGGGACACGGGACTCACACGTTTATTTCTTGTGCTCTTCATGCCCCACAGACGGAACCACTCCTCTCCCAGTTCACCCCAAGCCACACAGATTCCAACAGTTCCTGATCTCAACCCAGACTGGAACACTCAGAGTGGCTCTATATGGGCTTCCAAAGGACAGAGCCACATCTCCGTGCCCGGGTTCCTTGCTGGCACTGCGTACCTGCTGCCCAGGTGTGGAAGGCAGGAATAGCTGGGGGCTTTCATCACTGGGTACACCCGACCTTCTGAGGGTATATTCTGAGGGGCCACTCCTGCAGGCCTCCTCTTGGTTCAGGCTCCCATCACCCACAGGATCCATCCACATCTCTCCAGCCTCCCTCCCGGGAAACCCTTTCCCAGCTCTGTAGTGGCCACTGGGCTAGACATTAAGAGACCCACTACATGCAGTACAGACTCACCTGGCTGAAAGAGTCCAGGCAAACGCCATTGTCGATAAGGAAGCTGCGAACCTCCTGGACCAGCTGGGTCTCCCCCAGAGCCACACGCACAGCCACACTGCCCTTGGTCTCCTGTGGGAGGAAGAAGCCTGGTGCTGTCAGTAGGTGACTCAATGGGAAACTCGTGTGATCCACGCACATCATTCTCTCTGCTGAGGCTCCCAGGACTAAGACTCCTCTGGACTTGTGCAGTAAACTCTGGACTCCTTGGTCCATCCCCTGGCTTTCCTCAGGTAGCTGGCTGGCCCTGGTGTTCTTACAGCTCACTGCCTGCAGGGGCTTCAGGACTCATCCACCTCAGCCTCAGCCAGCTCCTACCCTAGCCTCTTGTCACCTGTCATTTGTGTCTCCCTCCACTAGAGGGCACCAGAAGAGCAGGTACCCTTCTGTCCTGAGTATGGCTGGGTTCCTGACATCTGAACCAAAGCAACTGTCCTAACCCTGTGGCCGCTCGAAACAGTGGCCATGTCACTAAATGCGGCCTGCTCAGTTCAGTTCCATGCCAACTATAAAATATGCACACCCGCACCAAAGGAAGAAGGGAAAATGGCTCGGGTTGTTTTATACTGGGCACATGTTCTAATAGGAGTACTTTAGACAGCCTGACTTTAAAGATGAACCCTACTTGCTTCTCTGAAACATGATTGCTAACTACCTCATCTGTGGTGTGTCCGGTGTCCAGGGACAGTGCTGACCCTGTGACAAGGGAGGGTGAGCTATGAACAGTATCAACAGGCACCCTTGCTGACCGGGCCACAAGTTGCTCCCACTTCAGGTCTGGCCTAAGATAACTAACTCAGCGGCTGTCCAGGTCCAGACGCCTGCCCTGCAGAAGAACTGATCCGCAATAAACCACACGCAGAGCCCCTTCACTCACGTGATCAAACACTTGGCTCTTAGTGGCGTTGTACTTCTGTGCAATGGCGTCAGCTACAGCATTTGGTCCCATAAACAGTGTGTTCCAGTTGTGAGAGCTGAGGAGCAGGGGCAGAACAGAGGTCACATAGTGGTCCCCTCCCTCCAACTCCAGTCCATGAGCCAAGCCCACGAGGTCTGAAGACCATGAGACTGAGGGGGTCACTAACAGTCTCTCAAGCCAAGTCTCAATCCTAGCTCTGGGCAGGAACTCTGTGCACCCCTCCTCCGACGCACGCTATGCTGCAGGTCATGGGGAGATGCTGTTTCTGCTCTCCATGTCTCACAAATGGGAAAGCTGAGGCCCTGAGGAGTGACAAATTAGGACTCTAGCTCCATGAAGAGTGAAAGACGGGGCCAAGGGCAGTCGAACCTGGGACTGGGGCTCAGGGGCCACTGAGGGCTGACTAGGACCTGGAGCTGCTGACCCTGGGACCCAGGCTCAGGGGCCACTGAGGGCTGACTAGGACCTGGAGCTGTTGACCCTGGGATGGGGGCTCAGGGGCCATTGAGGGCTGACTAGGACCTGGAGCTGTTGGCTTTGTCCATGGCTTCCTTCTTCTTCTTGTAAGAGGATCCTGGGGCTTCTGCCTCCTGGCTGGCTTCCTTCTTGATAGTGGAAGGAAGGACATGGAGCATTCTGCCCTGTAGGGAACAGAAGGAGGATGTAAGCACAGGCTCTTCCCTTAAGGATGCCACTTGTGGTACTTTAAAGGAAAATGGCTCCCAAAGGGAGTGTCACTATTAGGAGGTGTGATTTTTGCTGGAGTAGGTGTGGCCTTGTTGGAGGAAGTGTGTCACTGTGGGGGTGGGCTTTGAGGTCTCCGATGCTCAAGCTTCCCTCAGTGTGACATTCAGTCTATTTCCTGCTGCCTGCATGTCAACATGTAGCAGCTCCTTCTCTGCCTGCACATCGCCATGCTCCCCACCATGATAATAATGGACTAAACCTCTGAAACTATAATCCGCCACCTCAATTAAATGTTTTCCTTACACGAATTGGTCATGGTGTCTCTTCACAGCAATAGAAGCCCTAACACATATGATTGGAGGGAGACAGCAGAAAGACCTTGTGGTTTGTGGCAGTTTGAATGAGAATGATCCTCATAGGCTCATAGATTTGAAAGTTTGGCCCCCATTTTGTGGAACTATTTGGGAAGGATTAGGAGATGTGGCCTTGTTAGAGGGGAG
>LOJH01000421.1:45948-59232 GCA_001685095.1 Ellobius talpinus | reverse complement strand
AACTCACTCTGTAGACCAGGCTGGCCTCGAACTCAAAGAGATCTGCCTGCCTCTACCTCTTGAGTGCTGGGCTTAAAGGTGTGCTCCACCACCGCCCAGCTTTCAGATGCAATTTTTAAAAATAGTGTTTACAGGGACTGGGAGACAGCTCAATAGGTAAAGGGTTTGCCATGCAAACATGAAGACATGAATTCGGTCCTTAGAATGAACATTAATTCCCAGCTCCTGATGGTACTGTAGGGAGGAGGATCCCTAGGGCTTGCAGGCCAGTGAGAGACCCTGTCTCAATAAAGCCTGGGTGGCACCTACGGAACGACAGTGAAGACTGTCTTCTGGCCTGGTCATGCATGTATGTATGCATGTATGCACAATGAAAATATATGCACATGTAAAATATTATTTTTAAACCAGAGATGGTTGAATGAATTCATAAGGAACCCACAGAGATTCTGACTGCAAGGATTTAAACTTTTTCTTCCTTTTTTTCTTTAAAGACAGGAACACACTCTATAACATAGGTTAGGATTAAGCTTATGGCAATCCTCCTGCCTCAGCCTCCTGAGTGCTTCAATTACAGATATGAACCTACACACTTGACTTTCCTTTTCTTTAACTCTTCTTTATTCTTCCTTCCTGATAGGGTCATAGTGTACCCTCTTTCTTTTCATGACCTTTTAAATAGGTCCCCAACTGTGTCCTTCCATTCTTCCTTCTTTCTGCTCTAACTCACACTGGCCTTCACTTTGCTTCCTGGCCCATTTTCCTCCAAAACAGCTCAGACTGGTTTAAATAACCCTTGCATAATCCCATGCCTGTTACAAAAGAAAGTCAAATTCACAGCCTGGCCTTCAATGCTTTCCACAATGCTTTTCAATCAGGCATCCTGTGGTCCCCCACTTAGCATCCTGGGCTCTTATGTTTGTCAAGTACTTACAGTGTAGTTTTCTTTCCATACCCTTTATTACTCTGACTCTGTCAAAGCTGTCCCTTGATCCCAGACTGCCCCACCTTCTGGCCATCATACCATTGCCAAGCTCAATCCCATCCTTTAAGACTGCATTCACATACTGTCTCCTAAAAGCCTCAACTTAGTCGCAGCCACTTGTCCTTCCACTAGCTGAACAACTCACTCTTCTGTGCTCACGTATCACAACGTTCTCAGTGCTCACTGTTATCTGTCTTATACTAGACTGACCTGTCTACATAAAACCCATGAAAAAAATAAAAAATAAAACCCATGTAGTTAACTAAATGAAATGCTCAATGAAGAGATGCTCTGACCTGGTTGGTTTCTCTATCAACATAAGTTAGAAACATTTGGAAAGAAAGCCCCTCAACTGTGAAAACACCTCCATAAGACTGACCTTTAGGCAAGTCTATCGGGCCTTTTCTTGATTAATATTGATAGGGAAGAGTGCCAACTCATTGTGAAGCGTCCCATCCCTGGGCAGACAGTCCTAAGTTATATAAGAAAGCAGGCTGAGCAAGCCATAAGGAGCCAGCCAGTAATCAGCACTCCAGTGTGGTCTCTGCTTTGGTTCCGGTGCCCATATTCCTGCTCTGAGTTCTTGTCCTGACTTCCCTTCATAACGGACTACAAGTTGCAAAACTGAAATAAACCCTTTCCTTCTCGAGTTGCTTTGTGATTATAGTGTTTTCACACCAATACAAACCGGAACACAAGCTCTAGATTAGATTTTTTTCCACTACATTCTCTATAGTGTTTACTACTATAATTCACAGAAAAAATATGCAGTAATATTTGGTGAATGGATGCATCCTGAGGCACGCTGACATTGATAAAGCAGAAGTGGCACCGGCTATGGTCACAGTCCTTGGATGTTCTTCTAAAGCTGTCTTCCACTGGTTTATTTAAAGCCTTCGTGACATAGGACCAGAACTGGTGCCTCGGTGTTAAAGCTTATTTAACTTCATTAAATCTGTTCTCATTAGCAACAGGCAGTCCCCAATCTCCCTCCAGCTCACAGATGTCCCTGGCTCTGGGCTCTCTTTTCTCTTCCACAATAAGCATAACTGGAAAATTCTAGTTGCAGAGCAATTCTGCATAAAACAAATAACAACACTGTATCATAATATGTGTTTCTCCCTGAGAGCAGCGTTATCACTTTATGTTGCTTAATGGAGTTTGGCTGTGCTGATGAGCATTTGGACAAAGCTATTTAATACACATGATAATAAAATCAACATATAATTTGTCTTTTGATAATGAAGTGTTGTTTTCTGATGAAGCCTGTGATGCTGCCCAGGTTTGCCTTGAACTCCTGGGCTCAAGTAATCCTCTACTCTTAGCCTCTTGAGAAGTTGAGACTACAGGTATACACAATGTACATGGCTTAGCAACAAACTTTATAACTCAGAAATGTACTTTTTGGTCAAGGAGTGCAGTAGTCGACAGTTTGATGAGATTTATATCCTACAGAAAGAACATATGACCCTGGGTTTGCTCCCCAACACCACAGTAAACAAACAAATAGCAGCACACATACCTGGAGTTTCCACTGTGTCCTGCTTTTTGGTTGTTCCTTTGGTGTTGATTTCACAGCTTACATGATAAAAAGTAAAAAGCAAATGATGTTTTTGATGCAGGTGAATGGGAAGCTCAATTTTGATCTGAAAAGAGAGGGAAATGACATAGGACATTTTGTTTTGCTTAGCCTTACTTGTCATGTTGGACTGGCAGACATGTAGGCCAGTTTCACCATACTGTTCCAAAACACTCCCTGCAGGAAAAGCCCAGTGGTCAAATAGTGGGTATCATTTCAATATATTTCAAATAT
Organism: Ellobius talpinus; assembly: GCA_001685095.1. Lineage (NCBI taxonomy): Eukaryota > Metazoa > Chordata > Mammalia > Rodentia > Cricetidae > Ellobius > Ellobius talpinus. Next base: position 56,434 of record LOJH01000421.1, on the reverse strand, counting down.
TTTTCTGGTCGGTTTCAGTTTGACAGCAGGACTCTTCCTGCATTGTGGGGATTTAATACTTTTGTTGACATAATACTTTATTTCTGCATAGTTCACTGGAGTCTCCCAGTTTCAACTTTACAGCATGATTTTTCTAAAGCACTAGATTTAAAAAATCCTTACACCCAGGGATGCTGTAACCCAGTGCAATCCATTTCAAATGAGTTTTAAATTAGCAAAGCTACATTTGCCTAAGTCATTGTTCCTCTGTGCATGGAAAAAGAAACCTTACAAATAATGTGCCAATACCATGGCATTAGAGTACCCACAAATCAAAGTTCACAAAAAAATCTCTAGAAAAACGGTACTTTTCTTTCTTCCATTTTTTTCTTTTATTCTTTTTGTCTTTTTTTTTTCTTGGTTTTCAAGACTGTCCTGGAACATGCTGTGTAGATCAGGCTGGACTCGAACTCACAGAAATCCACCTGCCTCTGCCTCCTGAGTGCTGGAATTAAAGGCATGCTCCACCACCTCCTGGCTAGTAACTTTATTCTTGAAAAAACAAAAAGAAGTCGATATGACTCAAAAATTTAGGTCCAAAAGATGCTTATAAGAAACTGAATTTCTAATTACAAACCAATTTCATGCTTCAACCTCCTATTAGCAGTTAAGAGACAAATTAAAAATTTAAATGATTTGGCACACATGCCTGTAACCATACCTATACACATGAAAGTAACTGTTCTCTGTCTTTCCTAGTCAATATCTAATGAATGAATGAAAAAGTCTATTATTTTAGACATTCTAAAAACATATCTAATTTACTATGTGATCTAGCTCTTTTCACTGGCTATAGAGCTATGTATAAGAAACAGCATGTTGTTAGACATTTGGTCCAATGATAGTATATACAAGGCATGGCTTGGAGTATTATCACCACAGTCTGTTATAGATATACTTCATTACAGAACATGCCTATTCACAGTACCCAGGCCATCTGGGCATCTAATGCTCTACTGCACATAAACATGGACATAATCTCCCCCTGGGTAGCAAAAGTGCAAGGCACTTCTAATTCCTTTCCCACCCCCAAAGGAACCAGAGAAAGTACATTGAGAAAAGAATGAATGACGCCCAAAGCTGGGGCAGGAGGGTTCATACAGGAGCAGGTGGATAGGGAGAAATCCCGACAGCAGAAGGGACAATTCAGACCAAGCCAAGAATGGAGACTCTAGGGACCAGGAAGACAGGAGCATCTGGCACAGGATGCCCATTCAGGTCACATGCAAACACTAGGAATCAAAAGCAGTCTGCAGGTTTGGATAAGCAAATACATAGAGGCTGCAGGAGAGGCACACTGGGCAATTGAAAGAGATACAGAGGCAGAGAAGCAGCAAGCAAGAAAAGAGCCAGAGAAACTAGAAGGGAATACCGCAACACTCCCCTTTATTCCAGTGAGGTAGGCAGAGCAGCCAGTGGGATTGTGGTACCCAGATGTGCAGCTTTGCCCATCCAAGGCTTCACATACAGGCAAGCTGCCCCTTACCACTTAAAACCATAAGGAAAGAGCCAGACGTGCCCTCAGAAAAGCCAGTCTGAATTTAGTTAATTTACCTATTTAACTTTGTCCTAAAATTAGCACTTGAAGTATTAAGTTTTGTTATGGCATTTTCAAAGACAATTTTTCTACAGTTTCTCCTGCCTCCATGGAGTCCCTGCTGCCCCCTACCCTTCCCCCCACACCCCCTAAGCCTCATTTCTACTCCAGTGACAGGCTTCTCTATTGCCTCTCCCCCTTCCCTTTCCCTCAACACCTTTCCTCTCTCCTGGTGGTCTCATTTCTGGTATCATAGTCTACACCCACATTTATTTAGTTAAGTAATTTCTTAATTTCTGGCCCTGGGGTTTGAACTCAGAGCCGTGTGCATACTAGGCAAGTTCTCAACCTGAGAACTACATCTCCAGATCTCTTTTCACTAATGTTCTAGATACATTTTCATGTAGCCCAGGCCATCCTCAAACTTGTTATGTCACTGAGAATGACCCTGAGTTTCTGATCCTCCTGCTTCAGCCTCTTGAATGTTGGGATTACAGGTAAGTAGCCATTCTTGGCTTATATTTACCTTTTAATGTTTACTTTGAGATACACTCCCATTAAGCTGCTCAGGCAAGTCTCAAACATGCAATACTCCAGATTATCCGGGATTCAGGCCTACAGCACCAGGCCTGGCTCTGGATTTCTTATTTGGAAACTGAGGAAATGAAGAGCCCCAAAGAGAAAGTCTTGGCATAGAGCCAGTCTGATGACAGTATGGAGGGCCAGAATGCCAGCTCCATTTTGAGATTTATGTCTCATTTTTCATAACTCAGAGAAGCCTTTAAAATTATGACTAAATCTTTCACTGTCATCATAGGACACCATGAAGGCAGGAGGCCGCCCCGACCCCCGGCCTTTGGATATAACATTTACTATTTTCATTCAGGGATTGCAAGGGCAGATGAATGACTTGAAATAATTTTTTAAGAAAAAATCATTAGAAAGGGCTGCTCTAAATACTGAAATGATGTTTTTACCTCATCATAGAACTCTGGATTTTGGTTGTGATGTGAGACCACAGCATAAGCATTTGTGGTAAAAACAGATCCCGCGGGTTTTCCATAAATGCACTGCAAACGAAGGAAACAGAGTCACTCCTAAGTCAGGTCTTTAAACAAGGTGCTACAGACCCACACACATTTAGAGACAGTACAAGTAGGGGGCCATGGCCAAGTTTACTCAGCTGCCGTCCTGAACCTGTAAGTGTTCCAGCATTTATGCAGTCACTTCAGATACACCCCAGACAGTGCTCAACTCAGATACGGAATGCTTTCAATGTCTGGCCATCAGAGAAATGTACTCGCAACTAGCTGACAGTGATAAGCCGCATAGCTCTCTTCCTTTAGAAGAGAAACCTTCTCTGTAACGTTTCTGGCTCTTCACTTAAAGAGCGTAATATGACAGGTGAATCTTAGTCAGCAAGACTTTCTGGACACTCCTTGTTCAGGGGTAAAAAGGTGTTTTTAAAACTCAAAAACCTAAAAATAAAAAAGTCAAATATCTATTAAGCTTCAGACAAGCTTACTGTTCTCTTACATTCTAAAGCCTTCCTTTGAGGCAAGGGTTTCACTATATGCAGCACTGGCTGGCCTGGAACTCAAAGGACATTAAATTCTGAATGCCACTGAGACTCACAGAAATCTGCATGCATCCCTGCCTCCGGCTCTCAATGCTGGAATGAAAGGTGTGCCCAGCTTCTTTTTATACTTTTTAAAGTGACATTTTATGAGGCACAGTTTTTGTTTTCAAACTCACTCATTTTCTAGTATTAGACATAAGGCTTTCTATGGTTCCTTGGCATGTTCCCATTTCACGCTACTCTGATTTTCTTTTACCTCCACTGACCCAATAAGCCGAAGGATGAATATCTAGCCAGCTTGACAAGCTACTAACTGCCTTAGCATTACTCTGGAGTGAGCCGCTAGGCCAGCTAGGAAATGAAATTGAGACTCCATGAGTACACAGCCAGTTCTCCCAAAATACAGTTATCAGGGCATTTTCTAAGAACTACCAAGAAGTAACGAAAGGGTTTCTAAAGTACATCAAAGGATGCTGCCTGAAGGAAAGGGAACTGGTTGTCTTGATTTCTAGTGAAGAGACAAGCAGAGGGAGAAAAGAATCTGCTGTGTTTGAGCCAGCTAATTCTTCACTGAATTTAATGTCCTCTTTGAGAAGGGGGGCTCCTCTCAAACATAGGGACAATACAGTAATCAGCAATGTAGTTGGGAGTGCATGGGTAGATTTCTCTAGTGGATTTGAGTATAACTACTCATCCATTTGGCTGACTGAGGCTAGAAGTGAGGAACCAGACACACACTTGCTGATGGTTACGTGCTTTTGGGGTTGTGTCTCGGGTTTCTGATCACTAGGTTTGAAAAGAAAAAGTTCCTAGCGAAACCACAGAGGCACTGCCTGATGCCGGGCATCCAGGGCTGCACTGAATGCCACTGAGACTCTGCCTTACAGAGATCACAGATCTAAGTTTAGAAGTAACTGTTCGGCCAGTCGTGGGGCAGAAGTCCTAGCTCTCAAATCAAAGCCATCATGCTGTGCGTCTGTCAGCTCAAAAAGCCTCTTCAGGCTCCAAAGAGAAAGGCGTTAAAGGTCTCCTGATGGTGGCACTATAAGGTCCCCTGAAGGGAACATTAGAAACTATCGAGTCATTTTTAAAAATGACCTTGTGATTAGGCCACAGAGCAATGAAAAGTCAAGTGAAGCAAATGTCAAAACTGAATAAGTCAACCTGTCCACTCTCACCTTTTCAAGATGCAATCCAGGGCCTTGTGCATGCTAAGCAAGCACCCTACTACAGAGCGATACCACCATATCAATAAACATCCACAGCCCAAAGTTACCCATCTTCCCAGCCGCACATCCTCCCTGCTTTGTGGTATTTGACCATTTCAACAAATGCTTTAGTGCACACGTAATAGTAGAACATGTAATATTACCTTTGTCACGCTAGCACACGTTCTTGTTGAAATCTACAGACCTGAAACTCATAGCACGAAACCATCACACACTCAGATTTCCATCTCTACAATCGCCTCCCGAAAGGCACACTGCTCAGCAGCAGAAACAAACCTTTAATGCTGATGTGTCACTGTCATCTGAATCCCGAAACTCCACACAGACAGCAATGTTCCTAGCCTACAACCGTGAAGCAGCCAAAGTGAGTCACACAGCGAGTAGATGACAAACAGCACTGCAGGTGCCAAAAATGTATGGTGTCTTTACCTTGGCAAATGATTTCTGGCTGTCGTACTTCAATTGTAAGGGATAGACATACAGATGGTTTTTGTAAATAGTGAACGGATAGCAATATTTTGTCATTTCTGGCACAAACTCTTCAACCTCCACGGTAATATTTTGACAGTTCTTTTCAAAGGGCTTCAGGGGCACATATGAAGAGGTAATACAATCTACGGTAGGAAAACATAAGCAGGCGGAGCACATGTAATTCAACAGTCACTAACACATTCCCGCATTTGAGAAAATACACGCGTTTGCAAAAAACTATTTCAAAACAGAATTCTTAGTGACAAAAAGTCAACCAACTCTAAGATGCAGAAGAGGACAGAGTGGAGCGCTGAGTTTGAAAGGACCTTCATGCCAGACATGGCTTGCTACTTCACTCTCAACATCTAATGACTTGCCAAATATAACATCATAATTTTGATAAATTTAAACTCTACAAAGAAACTCACTGCGTTTTCCCTCCTGCGGCTGCAATTTTAGCTTTCGCTGCAAGTTTTTATTGGTATGGGGGAAAGCAATGAAAATAAATTTATGCTTCCAATTAGCTCATGGAGAGACGCTTTTAAAAAGCTAACTCGGTGCAGGTGCAAAGTTTCACTAAGGAAATAATGGGAGCCTTTTGAAATTCTAGACCTTACGATGTGCTACCAATAATAAAATAAAAGCCACAGAGTATTTGTGCAGCTTAGCCACATGTGTTTGTGACCCTGCCACTGTAGTGAAGGTTATGAGCAATGCGTAGGGCTGCGACACTGTCTTTATTGTAGACAGAGAGCCTTGAAGATGGACAAAGGCCCAGGCTAAAGTGAACCTAAGACAGCATTCTGGTTGCACTTTTTTTTCTGATTACTAAGGCAATACATACTAATAACAGAACTTCTCGAGGCACAGAAGTTTACAATAGCAATTGGTCATTCCACCACCCACAGATAACTAGCGTGGCCATGTGAGTGTGGAGTCCTCTACTCTTCTTTCTGTGCACATTCTACATAGCAAAATGAAAACCGTATGGGATGTGTACAACTAAATCTTGATTACTAAGATTTTATCCAATATCCCATTTTACAAATTATGACCACCAATTTGAAACATTGCATCAAGTTTTATGCTACTGGTGTGCCATAAATGCTTGAAGCACACTGACAATCTTGAATCTATTATTTTCCAAGTTCCCGCTAATGTAAAGAATGTTGCAAAGAACATCTATATCCATATGCATAAACTCCTGCCCATTTTCCAATAATTGAAGATTTGTCTCATTATTTGTGTATGTGTATGCATGCACGTGTGCATGCATCTGTGTGGACACACGTATACACATGTGTTCAGGTGCCCAAAGAGGCCAAGTTGTCAGATTTCCTGAAGCTGGAGTTACAAGTGGTTGTGAGCAGTCAGATGTGGATGCTGGGACCTAACGTGGGGTCCTCTGCAAGAGTAGCAAGTGCTCTTAACTACTGGGCCATCTCTCCATTCCCCTCAATGATTTTTTTAATGAAAAATAATCTATTTCAATGTTACACGCTTTAAAATGCACACTGACTATTGCTCCTTGTGTACAATCCTTTAGTGATTTCTCAGTGTACTTAAAACAAAATGCAAATCTAAGGTGTTGCCACAGTTTATACAATTTTCCGTATTCTTTTCTACTTCCACTTCCTGTTCCATTGTTTCCACCACATCCTACCACAGAGTAGCACCAGCTTCCTCCCTATTCATACAAATCAAGTTTTGTACGGACCTTTACAATATATAGGATGCCCTCAGTTTGCAATGTGTGACCTCAAACATCCCCTGCTAGCAAGCTCTTTCCCTTGTGGGTTAGGGCAGCCCTAGGAAATTAAGACACTGTAAACTTGCAGTAAACTATTGATAAATACTCAAGCTCCAATTACAACTGTCAATGCTTATTTGCAGTACATTCTTACTTGGTAAATCTACAGGAACACTTTCGACTGTGATGTTCAGCTGTCCAGGGATAATCTGCAGTTTTGTCTTTTCTGGCCTAGGTATAAAGCAAGAATATTTTAGGGCTAAAAATGATGATTGTTAAATGCACTAGCTATCTGAGATCCAACTCAAACTGTTAAGCATTCCGTTTTCCCCTTATATAACTCGTATTCATTCCTTTAAGGAATCAATAACTCATGCATTCTATTCATTTAGCATACTAATATCACACACTTACTTTCTGTATTCTGATAGCAACTTGAGAATGTCTTCATTTGAAAGCTTGCTACTGTCTTGCTTGTACAAAGGGGAAAATCTCCCATCCAGCTCCAGAGAGCCCTGAATGTCTTTGAAAACGGGTCTAGAACAGCAGTAGAACAGCTTTTTAGACAAAGTCTGAAGTGCCAAGAAATTCAACAAGTACTGGTGAGAATGCAAAACTGTGAGAGCTTTGGTGGCTCTCACCAAGTGAAGCACCCAGCACCGACTCTACAGCAATGCTGTTCGGCTTCCAGGCATGGATCCATGTGGTACCTGGATGCGCCCAGCATTTACTGGCTGCAGCTCCACACTGGTAATAAATCAGAAATTCATCAACTAGTAAAGGAGGGAACAAACTGGCATATTACACAGTGGAATGCCACCCAAAATACCTAAAATGAATTCCACACAACATGGAGGAACCCCAAAAATGTACTGAGCATAAGGAACCAACCCCAAGAGTACATGCTGTAGGATTCCACTTTTATGATGAGCTCAGGACAGATGAAATTTTATCTACCATGACAGTCAGATGGGTGGTTGCCTGGACGGTGGGGGTGCAATGGTGACTGGACAGGTCCATGAGGAATTTTTCTGGGGAGAAATTCCTTATATACCTTATCAGTCATGGTTAAAGTGGTTGTTACATTTGTGAATATTTATTAAGGTGGATTTTTTTTCTTTGTTTGTTTGAGACAGGGTTTCTCTGTAGCTTGAAGCCTGTCCTGGCAATGAGTTCTTGTAGACCAGGCTGGCCCCGAACTCACAGAGATCCACCTGCCTCTCTGCCTCGCGAGTGCTGGGATTAACGGCTTGTGCCACCACTGTCTGGCTTTAAGGAGGATTCTTAAAATGTATCTTATCAAAAGTGATGTTTCATCACCATAAACTGATAAAACTTACACTGAATCTTAGTCCTGGAAACTAGTTCTTGTAGACTAGGCTGGCCCCGAACTCACAGAGATCTGCCTGCCTCCCTCCACCTCCTGAGTGCTGGGATTAAGGGCGTGCATCACCACACCCTGCCTCTTCTACCATTTTAAGCAGCCGTTTTCCTACTACAACGGAAAGTAATATACAAGCACCTAATGCACTGTTAGTAATATAGGAAGTAGGACGTAGCAATAGCCAGAACCCCGATTCTCCTCAGCAGAGCCCACTGCTCCCACTTTAAAGCATTTCTTTCTGGTAACAGGGGTTGGTCATACACTTTTTAAATGCTCCGGACAAACCTTCAGAGTAAATTCCTGCTACTGCTGCTGATGGAAACATTCCAGGAAGGAGAAAATAGCAGAATTCCTCACCGGAACTGGGCATCAGGGTTTCTCTCTGAAGCTTTCAGAATTAGTTTTCTCAAGTGGCCAAGCAGCATCAAGCACTGTCTGGGAGCAGGAGAATGCCACAGTGGTCTGGGCTTAGTGCTAACACTGGGTAGCCCCACAGCCTGATCTCTACTCTGCCACAAGCTGTAGGACTTAGGCACAGGTTTCCTTTGCTTTTTCCTTTTCTTCTGGGTGTCTAGGTCCTATGTCAGAGATCGGGAATGGAACCTGTCTCTTAAAAAAATAAACATTAGGCCAGGCATGGTGGTACAGCGTACAATTCCCTTTGTTCAGAAGTCAGAGGCATAAAGATGGCTGAAAGTTCAAGGCCAGTCTGGTCAACACAGTAGTGAGCTCTAGGCTAAGCAGAGTTAGACTGCAAAACTGTATTTCCAAAAATAAATAAATAAACAAAATATGCATTAAGTTCTTAGATTGGTGTGTTCTGAACAGAGTTAACACTTAAGGAGTATTATTAATAATAAACAATAGTAGCAACAGCTATGGACTTTGAAGGTAGAAACATTACAAGTAATTGTATGTCTATATTTATAACCTGTACTTTACTTCTAGGATGGCAACATCCACTAGTTTTTGCCATTCGCCTATCCTTGGCAATCATTTGTTTCAACCAGTGTGTAAAACAAGGAAAATAGTGCCTCCTCGTCTGTGAGCACACGAAACATTTCAAGATCCTTCCCCCAAATGAAATGGTTATTAAATAGTGAGAGAAGAGTTGATTCACTTTGAATCTCCTACCTCGTGCTCCTCCCCAGCACACAGTGAACATAATTGATTGAATTATTCAGAACATGGCGCCCTTTCCCAAGAACTCCCAGTCAGTTGTACAGGCTGTACCACAAACAAGCTGATGAATTTACACTTTGAAGTGGGGATAAGCAAAAAAACAGGCTTCAAGTCCTCATTGCCTGAAGATTTGCAAGATTTGGATGAACGACCTTCATAAGCAACAATAACGTAAGAATCATAGAAAATGTATGCATCTAAGTCCACTGTTGCCAAAGGGTTGGCTGAACTTGTCACCAGGCAACAGAGACATCTATTAATTATAAGTTTGCACTTCATGGCTGCATTCTTTGTCATTGAATATTCAGCACATACCCCAGAATGATTCTATGATAATTTGTAAAGCCATAAACTCAGTCAGCACTGAAAAACTGGACATATTGTACACAATTGATTATACATTTCAGTTCTCTGGGGGAAGACTCTACCATTTTAGCAATGAGTTGTATGAAAATATAAGATTAAGTAGTATCCATCAGATTAACCCAAGCCAAAAACAATTCCCTAAAGCAAGTGTGCATAAATGCAAGAGGAGTTTGGAAGGATTCTTGAAGGCATGGGAAATTCTAAAGAAAGAGGCTTTACATCCCAAGTGCCCCAAGCGACAGCTGGCCTGCCAGAAATAGACCACTGGTAAGGACACTGGTCCCCAGCTTCACAGACAACAGAAAATAGAAGGGTCAGGATTTGGTTTCCACGAACCTGGCAGCCCAAGCAAAGGGCATTCTGTATTGTCCGAGGCGACTACACACTTGCTTAGCTGTCCTGTGTACCTTCTGGGCTGTCTACGAGTAGAAAGAAGAAGATGAGTGTGGATTTGTTCAATCTGCCATGGACTCACCCCAAAACCTCCCTCAAGTCATCATCATAAAACACCAAAGTCTAGAAAGAAACATCTATAAATAAATAAAATATTAAAATATAACATATTCCCGCTACCCATTTTCTAAGACTAAAGTATCTCTTTCAAAATTCTGTTGGTGGTAGTGGGGGGGGGTGGCAGCCAGTAACCTGAGATCAAATCCAGAGTCTTTCACTCGATGACTAAGCCAAATCCCTAACCCAAAAGTAATTCTTTTTGGCTTTTGTTGTTTCATTCACAGAACACAGACTAAAAAGATGCAGGAATCCTTTGCACCACGGCCCTCTACAGGCAGCACTTTGGGGAGTATTAACAAGTATTTCCTTCCACACTGCCGGCAGATCCTCATTATTCATGGAAGAAGTTTGTTCTAGATACAGTTGACCTTTCTACTCCCAAGATAAGGCACAAGTGACAAGAGGCAATGCAATTAGTCTCCTGTGGGCAGCAGCC
>LOJH01000421.1:14578-36510 GCA_001685095.1 Ellobius talpinus | reverse complement strand
TATCTATCTATCTATCTAACTATCTATCTATCACATAACTGACATTAAAACAATACATAAAACTGCTGAGGAAAATTGAATTTCTTTAAATTAATTTGCTGGGGCTAGAATCACTGGGTAAAGTGCCTACTGTGTGAGTCTGAGGACCTAAGGAGGGAACCTGGCTATGCAAATAAAAAACTGTCACAACACTGTTCACCTGTAAACCCAGAGCTGGAGGGCAGCATGGAGACACAAGACAGGTGGATCCCAGGGGCTTGCTGGCTAGTCCGGCTAAATCAGTGAGCTCCAGGTTCAGGGAGAGAGATCCATTTCCAAACAGAAGGTGGGGAGTGATGGGGGAAGATGCGCCAAGCTAAATTCAGGCTGTCACAGGTGCACAGAAAGGTGCACACACATGCTCCCTTGTACACATTCATACACCATACATGCACACCCCACAGTATCAATTTTACATGGTAATTTCATTACTGTATGCCTCACACATACACACGTTTTCAATTTCAAGTCACACAACTCGATTCAAGAACTCTTCAAGCACAAAGGAAAAGGAAATAACAAAATTAGTTTTCCTCAAATTATTTTATATATCCCTAATATGTTTTTATTGGGCTAAAAACTGCCATGTTCATGTAATATTTTTTATTTAAAACGAAAGAGAGTTGGCTCAGTGGGAAAAGGCACTACCATGCAAGCCTGACAACCTAAGTTCAATCCCCAGCACCCATTAAAGAGTAAAGGAGAGGACAGACTCCACAAAGTTGTCTTCTGACCTCCACATTTGCACCATGATACGTTTGCCTACACAAATGACACACATACACACACAATAACAACAACAACAAAAACAACAAACTGTTAGAAAAAGATTTCATATAGAAAGGGGGAGAAGAAAACAAAAATTCACTCCCCCAGATAATTTTGCAAAATATTCTTAGTTTAGAAACTATCTAGTCATATTCTGCATACGTCTCCTGTTCTATATATCAATATCAAGTGGAGAAAATCCACATTTCATTGAATTCAGTACTCTCTATATTGTAGATATTCATTGCCACTAGATCACAGTTGTACTTAATCATCTTTAGGCATTATTTAAATTATCCATGGGAAGCAGCATGATGCAAAGATCTAAGAGACTGAGGAGAAGATATATACATTCTGTCCCATGCTATTAGCAGTCCTCTTGAATGGGGAGTCAACTCAGAGAACATGCACCACCACCACCAACCTGCTCCACCTCACTCATGCTTATTTGAATTAGAAATATATCAATACCTGCACCTCCGAGTCGAAAGAAAAGAGATTCTGTCTTCCATCTCCTCTACTGAGTTTGTTCAGCTGTTCTGTTTCTCTGCCATACTAAAATTTAAAGATACATAATATTGTTACATTTCCTTCAAAACAAGACTAAATGCCAGGCAATTCTACTGTTTATACAGGTCAGTGACACAAGATGCCATGTTTGCTCCCATGCATGTAATATGGCTTTAAAAGGCTTGATTGGCTGGGGAGTGCATCACCATCATTGAGATCAATGCTAAGATCTGATTATTATACATTTCCATAAGACCTAAATATTCTACATTTTGTGCTCATTATAAAATAAATTCAAAAGACTTGGGATGCAAGCAAGAAATAAAAGAGAACAGTACCATATTTGACATCTCCATAGTGCTGGCTGTAAGCTACATACACAATTTGGACTCTATTGTCTTTGGGAAGATAATGACTACACATCTCTCAGGACTACAAACCACAAGAAGGATTCAGCTAAAACCCACAAACTCAGAAATCACAGACCATGGGGTCATGAGCAGGTTGTGATCCTTTAAAGATGTTTTTACATTTTCAGAGAGGGTGAATTTAAAACAGAAAACCAGAACAGCATTTATATCACTAGTCCAGGGAAATAAACAAAAGTACACGTGTAAGCAGCCTCAACAATGATTGAAATGAACAAACGGTTTATAAGCTCGAATTCACTATAACAGAGAGAATGTACATCCTACTAAGATACGCATGGCAATAACTGTCTACTTTCACATTTTTTTTATTTCAAACTCCACAAATAAGGGGAAGTAGCACAAACAGTGGCTGTTCACCAAAGTCTTTATCTGAGTAAATTATTCACATAATTTACAGAAGAAATTAGCATGTGTCATTGGACTGAATACTATTTGCACAAGCTGCATCATTACCCCACTGAAAGAATATTTATTTAATGATATATTTCAATGAAATTGAATAATAGTAGATAAAATAAGGCTACAAAAGCTTAGAATTTTAGTGTGCTTCTTTTTCCTTTTTTTAGGGTCTAGGAAAAAAAATCTCCATGCTGAGAGTGGACACTTCTGAGTCCTTCATCTGGAATGAACCATCCTTTTTATACCTGTTTAATCAATTTTGGGAGGTGTCTGAACTTCAAAATGACATTTCCAAATGTAATGCAGCACTGAAGCCTGAGCAGCTTGCCCTGCATCATGTTAGTGGAAGGTGAGCTGCCAGAAGACATACCTTCATCAGTTCCGGATGCATGCTCCTCTCCAAGCTGGCCATGATGTTCTCGGCTTTCCCTTGGCTGCTCATTTCATCATCTGCAGATTCATGGAAAGCAGATGTTCCAAACCATACAGAGCAATGCTAATCACCTAAGAGGACTATCCTCTCTCCCGCCCCATCCTCTCCTGCTAGATTTATGGCAAAGAATTGTGATTATGAAAGCACCGGGGAAACTTTAATGGACTTTTGAAAATCTGCCATGAATTTCATATCCATTTCAGCATGGTTGTATTTCAAGTGTCAGGGCCCATGCAGTACCAGCTCTTTGAAAAGCCTGTCCTGCAGTCCATCCTTCAGGAAGAAGCAGGTTGGCCTTCATTGTGGCCTTCACCTAGCCCTAAGGACATGCCCAGGGATTACAGATGAGGGCCTCCTTTAAGAATGAGTCATTTCATGGTTCTTACCTTGTATTGCTTCTGCTGTCTCCTTTTTCTCTTGCACTAAACTGTCAGTATTGATCTGAATGATCTTTTTCAACATTATCAACCATTCCTCCATTTCCTGCTCAGTTTCAGCCGCCAGATAATGGCTATACTTATCTAACATCTTGAGTTCAAAAGCATGACGGCGCATTTTGGGGCACTAGAGAAGGAAAAAAGAAAACACCTGTTCAATTAGCTTAGCTGCCCTTTGTATATTAATTGTGTTCTCTTATTTATGTTTTCCCTCAGCTCAGCCTATATGTACACCAGTACTTTCACAAAACCACTAATTCTTTCGATAAGATATAGACATTCCCAGACCACACCAAAGCTATCTTTGGTGCTCCTCCCTGGCCTGAGCAAACTGCAATAAGGACAAAGCAGCCCGACATCAATCATTTAAGGTCTTTGCGACCCTTCTCATTTAGAAAACCAAACCACCACCATTTAAACAAGAACACATTTTGCTATCTTCATCCAAAAATTTCCCTTGCGTTATTTTATAGACTTTTCAAAACTAGATGTTAGAAGCCAGCTAAAATGTGACAAGAAGCAAATGCAATGCTCCCTTTCCCTCTCCTCATGAACACAGGGGTGTGACTGGGTGCAGCATGCACAGGATCAAGCAGTATCACTAGGGAAGGAAGGCCCTAACAGTTTCACGTCAAATTGTGACTTTCAATAAGATGTGAAATGGCCCATACTGAACAGAAGGAAAAGGAAAAAAGCCCCATCCTGTCTTCAAACCTAATAACACATTTCACCACCCTCTCTGTCCTGACAAAAGAAGTGGCATGCTGCCCCTCTCCTGCACCTCAGCAATCATTTCCAAGAAAGGGTCATAAATCAATAACTCTCGACTGCACGGTCATTATTTAAGAAGAAACCAACGACTTTCCTCCTTTTCGTCTTGAAAGAACAGAAAAGGGTGAAATTAAAGCACGTAGCAAGCCGTAATGATTTCTGCATTTGAAAACACTAGGAGAGGGAATCATCAAGAGACACTGTGGGAGAACAACGAGAAAGGTCCCTGGAAGAGGGCTGATTGAAAAAGCTCCACAATCATGTCTGCCTTTCTTTTCTTCTAGTAAAATTAAAATGTGTGATTACTATTTATTTCAAAAAAAACCCTTCGGGCTGGGGCTGATGCTGAGAGGTAGAGCCCGCACTGGGTGTGCTCAACACATGAACTTTGAGCCTCAGCACTGTGCACACCAAACCAGACATAATGAAAAGCATGTTGAGTTTACAAAGATGGCTACAGTTTTAATTTTTTTTCACTTGAACCTCACAGCAATCTTATTGGATGGAGTATGAAGATATTATTAATCTGACATTATAGCTTTGAAAATATTCAAATAAATTGAAGCTACTGAACCAGTCACCCTTGCCTCTGCATTAGCTCAATGTTCCTATTTTGAATAACAGTGCTACAGCACCTAACAATGTTCCTCGCCTGGTCAATTACTTCACTATTCAAGTCATTTCTCTGCCTTCTCGTTCCCACCTGACCTTTCTCTATAACAACGGGAATTCAAATCAATAGACACTAACTCCCTAAGGTGTGGGCAGCCTTGTTAATTATTATAAGAGTTCCAGGAATGAGCGAGAGAGGGTCTTTGTAATCTAAACCCAAAAAGGAAAGAACAAAACACAATTTTAAGTGTGCTTTTGATAAAGGAAACAGCCAAGGGATAGCCCAGAGGACCAGGAGCTGGATTTGACTGAGTGGAAATGATAGTGAGGAAAGAAACAGAAAGCACACTTCAAGGTTGAAAGGGAATTTAAACTGAGTTTTAAAAGATAGTAATTTAACAAGGTTTTGTGTCAAAATAAAACATGGGTTAGGGATATTATGTAGCATACACAAAACCCTAGGTTCCATTCCCAGCATCAGAAAAATAAAGAAATAAGAAATAGGGAAGCCACAAATATGCCTGAAGTCCATGGAATACACAGCTTGTGATCAGAACACAGATGCACAGGAATGAAACTAGACAACAGGTTAAGGGCATATCACCATGGGCTTTGAATCCCTTGGGAAGAGCTTTTGATTTTCCTGTGTGAGACAGGAAATTAAGACCCAAAGGTTTTAAAGAGACAAGTGAGGGATCCACTCTTCATCTCAGGGAGATAGAATGAAGTAAAACAGTAAACTGGGAGTTAGGAAGGCAAGATTTGGGAGTAGAAAGATGGCTCAGTATTTAGGAGCATCTACTATTCATACAGAGGACCTGAGTCCAGTTCTCAGCACCCACTTTAGACAGGGATAATTGCCTATAACTCCAGCTCCAGGGGAATCCAGTGCCCTCATCTGGCTTCCTCGGGCACCTGCACACATGTGCACATACCCATATACGCAAATAAACATAATAAGAAGTAATGATAAAAAAAGAAATCTTAAATGGAAAAAAGCAAAATTCTAGAGTAGTCAGTATACAAGGGATACCCAGAGAAAAATTAGAGAAAATTCAGGGAAAATGTGAATCAAGAAGCACTTTGGAGTAAGTAAGACTCAAAGGATTTGATAAATTTTTAAATACTGGTCCTGAATGGAAGTGGTGTAAGGCGGTTTAGAGTTTGCTAATACAGGTGTTTAGGGGCATGGAGATGTCATCAACCAAGAGGGGAAATGCAGAGGTTTTTAATAGTTCATCAACAACCCACTTGGAGAAGGAGAAAGAATGATTACTGCAATAGCCTTACCTGAACAACATCAATGCACGCGTCCAAGTAGATGCAACCTTTAGACTCTTTAGAATTTTTCTCATCTTTATAAGAATTGAGAATATATGAACCATCAGGAAGCTGAGTCAAGTAAAAGTACCGTCTCTTGAACACCTAGAAGGAGAATGTAGCCAAGATCCACTTGTAACATATACTCATGGCAGAAGGTCTATTTATTTGAACCAAAAACCTTCAACATCTTGGCAGCCATGGTATCTGAACAACTGTCAGACAATCTCCAGAAACTGTTATGAATCAGGTTTGTGGGCTGGTGAGAAGGCTTGGCAGGTTAAGAAACTTGATACCATGCCCATTGACCTGAGTTTGATACACAGGGCTCACATGGTGAAAGGATAAAACCAACTCCTGAAAGTTTCCTCTGACTTCCATACATGTGCAAGCATGTATCCATACATATATACTTAGGTACACATATACACACACATACACATGAATACACACACACAAAATACATACATACATAAATACATAAATAAATACGAAAGAATTATGCTTAGCTTTGTCCCTTATTTCTTTAAAGATACTATGACGTCAAGCAATTTACCCTTAGCTAATCAAATATATTGATAATGGTGAATATTTAACACTTGAAAATGTATAAAGCACTTTTACATCTGAATCACTGGCCTCTTCACCCAGTATCCTTTTCTGTCTAACAGCAAGGAACAAGTAGATCTTTTTCAATTATGTCTCATTTCCACAAATCCAAGTATTAAAAGGCATGCACATTTACATCACCTTCATATCACAGAACAGTTACAGTGGACCGGAACTCTTGCTCCTGAAAACCCCACTTACAGCTTTCTCCCAGAGAAGCAGAGAGAATCATCAATTGCCTCGCCAATTGCCTCAGTGCTGAAGTTTGAATCAACAGGGCCCAAGGGGCCTGAGCCCTGTGATCAGAGATGGGAGTAGGCTGTTGCCTACAGGAATGAGGAAGGGAGGAAGACTACCCAAATGCCTTTGTGTTTCTCCTTTGTTTCTCCCAGAGAGCACAATGAATAGAATGAGCAGAGGGGACTACAAACCCTTTGATGTTTCTGTGCTTTTTTTCAGTGAGTCAGAAACTATAGGCTGTGTCAAGCGTTTGTCATAGCGAAAGTAAAACTTACTCCAGTCATAATTCCCCAGGATAGTGGGTCTGAAAGCACTCCAGAATGAGAATAGTAACAGAGCCAGAAAAACAGACTCCAAGTGATTAGTGAGGAAATACACGCCTATGCATAATGTCTTACTCACAAAAGTGGAAGATTTAAGCTTGCCATTTGCAATCACCCATCTGACAAGCCAATATGATCTGTGATCTGATATTTAAAGGACTTAAATATCATGAAAAGAGCATTATTGGACCCGATCATTCCTGCCAACTACTTAAATTCTCTGCCAAAGCATCTTGAAACATCAACAATTTATTTCTCCATAACATGAACAAGTTAAATTATATAGCTATAATATGGGGTATTTCTTTTTAGAAAAAAGTAAAATAATAATAATGCTTACAACCACTTTGGACTTGTTTAAGTATCATTTATTTGTGAATGAATACAAAAATGTACTAGTATGAGAGACTCCTTGCCAAGTCAGACGGGTAAACGCTACAGCTTCTATTTCAGGTAGTTGGCATATGGGCTATATGGTATCAACAGAAGGGAGAACAAGCAGAAAACACCAGCTTGTTTTGTAGAGCCTCAAGTAAATGTTACTTTACCGAGGCACAGAAATACAGAGAGTGTGCTCATATGTGCATTTATGTCTTTTGTTTATTGATATACAAATTAAGTAGCCTTTAACTAAAGTGCCTGGGGTCAGAGAAGCATTTTAGATTACATCCTTAAACTGAAAATCTGAAATAAGTGAATTTGGGATTCTTCAAATTGGAGGTACTCAAGTATTTCATAGATATGAAAACATATTTAATATGTATAATTATAGCAATATAATTATACCAATGTAATATAATGCCTAAAATGCATACTTAATTAACACATATTTATGTTTATAGAAAGAAGTCTATATAAATATGAAAAAATGTTAAACAAAATGACTGTTATATCCAGGCATGTTGGCACATGCCTGTAATACCAGTACTCAGGAGGAAGAAGGATCAGAAGGTTAAGGCTGTCCTTGACTATACAGTGAATTCAAGGTCAGTATGAGCTATATGACATCCTATCTCAAAAACAAACAACGTTGGTGATTATATCATTTATATTTATGTATTTTTCGTGACAATGGTTCACATCTCTTAATAAAATAATGGAACCAGAAAACCTAAAATTACATACTGAGCTTATTTTAAATGAATAATTTACTGAGCATTGAGACTGTGCATCTATGACTTCTTAAAAGTTACAACAGTAATTACATGACAAAAATCAATATATCTTCTAGGCAAAAATTAGCATGATTTAAAAGCCTGCAACTCAACTAAAAGTTTAATTGTGAACAAATCTACAACTCAAAGTATACAGATTCAGTGATGCAGCTGGCCAAATCTGCGTGAAAAGCCCACAGTCAGCCACAAAGCGAGGACAGAGAAGGAAAGGCACGGAGCAAAACACTTGTGGCCTAGAGTCAAATTACCATCTCCACAAATGCCTTCGTGTGCAGCTGTCTCACCAAGTAACAGACATTCTGCAGCAGCCACCACTTCCAAGATTAGGGAAGGGAAATTATAGGCAATCACCCCCTATAACACAGTGTCACTGCGAGGTGTAATTGCTAGGTAGTTCAGAAATCAGAGAGAGAGCATTTGCCTAAAAGAGCACTTGGAAGGAGCAGATGTCACGAAGGCTGAGGATCCTGACCCTCATCCAGGAGCCTCTGTGACATTTGTCCTTGAGGCTGCTGCTTCTGTCAGTCTCCTCACCTGTTTGATTGGACCAGGTGAGCAAGGAGGTCATTTTGTCATCAGACTCTACAAACCCTTTCCCTGAACATGAACAAGTTACACATTAGCCTTCCTAGTCTAATAGTTCCCCCCACAACATACATACACACTCAAATACACTTACACGTGAGATGGCCCATATATTAGATGTTCACTGAGCAAGTTACATATTAGCTTTCCTAGACTGACAGTTACCCTAACACACACACAAAAACACACTCACACGTGAGATGGCTTATACATTAGAAGCGCACTGTTTGCATAGCAAAGAATTGCTTTGTTTGCTCTTTTTTGCAATGGAGGTCCCACTCCATTGCTCAGGATGACTTTTTATTCCTGGTTCAGTTGATCCACTTGCCTCAGACACCATAATAGCTGGGACTACATGGATATGATTCTGTGTGTGGCTTAGAAATTGGTTTTAAGTCACCCCTGTATAGAAATTGGTTTGTGAATGAATGACAGATCAGGAGATGGCTATACTCTCTTTTCATTCTAAGAGTCAATGATGTATCTATTATTTAAATAATTTTTAAATAATTTTCTATGTGTAGGGGTTTTTTGCCTCCATTTATGTATATGCACAACTTGAATGCTTAGTGCCCATGGAGGCCAATGGAGGGCCTCAGATTGCCCTGGAATCTGGGTTCCAGATGGTTGTGAGCTGTCATATGGGTGCTGGGAATCAAACCTGGTCCTCTGCAAGAGCAGCAAGTACCTTTAACCTCTGAGCCACCTCTCTCCCTCTGAGCCATCTCTCTAGCACTGCTAGGTTAGGTTTGAACTTCTGGGAAGTTGGAGGTCCCTTTGTCAAAGAAGAAAGGAGCATCCAAAATCAATCCTATAGAACCAAGAAGAAATTTTCAAAAATATCCAAGATGCAGAAATTTAAGATACAGGTAAATATATTTTTCATTTCGGAATTTCATTTCAGAAAGATAGATGCTAAAATAATAATTCTAGATCATAGTATTCAGCGAAAGGCCTCTAGTCCTTTGAAGTCAACAGATTACTATTTTACCTGAGGATATATATCCACTCACATCTTCCCTAGCAGAGATAATAAAGATGTATTTAAATTCAGTGGTCACTACTTAAACTGGAGTCACATTCCTGTGACATCCACAGAGAGAGTCTCTCTCAAACCCTACAATGGCTTCTCACTCATGGTAAATCAAAATCCCATCTATGGAGGGTGGAGAGAAGAGAGAGGTGGGCAAGGCTTTATCAGTGGCAGGTGGAGAAAAGAAGCTGTTCTGGGATGCTACAGTGTAACCAGGCAATCACACAGAGCAATGCACTGTCCGCTTCAAAAAAGGAAGGCAAAGCTTTTACAGTAAAACATGAAAAATGAGAACACATGTTCACTCTAATTTAAACATGATAACATGTATGTATGTTTCCAAAACTCATGCTATGATACCATGAACATATAATTCATATGTGTATTATGAAATAGTTAAAATTTCCAGGTATGGTGGAACACAACTATAGTCCTAGCACTTGGGATGTGGAGGCTGGAGGATCAAACGTCTGATATCAGTCCTGGCTACATGAAATCCTGTCTCAACAATAACAAAAAAACAAATAATAGCAATAACAAAAATAAATTTTAAATAAAATATCTACCATAGCTTAGAATATGGTACCTGATATGATCTCAGGTTATCATGCGTATGTGTGTGTTGTGTGTTTGTGAATGAGAGTGTGTGTGTGTATGTGTGTGCACACGAGTGTGTGTGTATGTGTGTGTGTGAGAGAGAGAGAGCACGTGTGTGTGTTTAATTGCTCTCTCCATCTTGTTTTTAGAGGCAGGGTCTCTCCGTGAATGTCAATCTCCCAGAGTTGGCACGATGATCCTCATATCTCTGCTGTCCTGCTGCTGGAATTACGAGGAGTCCAGCACTTGGCTTTTATACCCTGGTCCTGAGGGATCAAACTCCCCATGAAGAACAAGCACTTTAGCAACTGGGCCATCTGCCAAGCCTGCACCTGCATATTTAATCCCACCGCTCAGGCTACGCTGGTTTATGTACAATACCAAAGAACCCCAAAGAAACTCCTTTAAGTCTTTTCTCTTCCTGCCTTTAGCCTGGGATCCTCTTGCCTGAATAATCACACAATTCCCTCTACTTTCTTTCAGTACTGTCCTTGAGCCTCATCTCCTGGAACTGTTTTTCTATAAGTACCCATAAACATTATAGCATTTTTCTGCAGTGTGAACCCTATCCAAATCTACCTCATTCATCTATCTCTTCTTTAAAATATACTGTTTCCTTCTAGACTATTAAGGTACACTATTGTTTTAAGTCTAATATAATGCTTAAAACTCATTAAAGTTTCTCAAAAAGAAAAAATAATTTGTCCACCAACATATTTTCAAAGGATTCATTCAATAGAACGATGTTTCTCTGTAATACCAACATTCTTCTCATCCTCCTTGCCTTTATTATTTGTCTTAGAGAGTGATCACAGATGACTATTCTCTATCTTCCTTTATGAGAAACATGGATCCCAAAGAGTGGTCCATTTAAGAGAATAAGGATGGCAGCAAGTTGGAAGAGTTTATTCTCAGGGATTAGGTCATGCCAAGTCCTTTCAAGGCCCTGAGATGTTGGGACAGTAACTTTTTGAACCTCTTCTGGGCCAGTCACAAAAGCCATATTTGTCACTCAGTTGCATCAAAGATGGAAGGCAAGCAGGGAAGGTACTCCTACCCTGCCTTCCAATTAGGAAAACATTTGATCATCTTATATAACAAACCACAAGGGTGCCTGGCTATGCGTATTGTTAGAGTGTGGAAACTTCCTCTACATTATGGTAACCAGAAGTGCCAAGAAGGGATGCTCTAAAGGATAAGGACAGAATAGGAGGAATGCAGAATAGCAGCAATGCAGAACTGAAGCAGGGGATCTACTTAACTGTGTTAAACTAAACAGAATGGCCAGGATAGCAGTGAAAGTAAGAGAGCAGGATCCCAGCCCTAGTGAGACAGAGGTGAGAGGATTACAGATTACACCAAGGACTTGGTCTTTCTGGAGAAGCCCCTCCAGAAGGTTGGCAACCTATCTCTCATCTGTCTCCATATCATTTTATACTCCTATCACGTTAAACACATTTCACAATTCTACACTATGTGAAACTTGGAGGGGAGAATCATGTTCATTTTTCTTGAATAATTCTATCATAGCCAAGCACTGGAAATTTTTCAAACTCATTTGAAACAGACCATAAAAGAGGATATCTACAATCTCCCTTATCATTGCTTATTATTTTCTCAGACTTATTTCAACAAAGACGGCCTTGCTCAACTTCCTCTGTCCTTCCCTCCTGTTTCTTCTTCCTCTGGATTTGCTTCTTCCTCCTCCTCCTGCATCTATTGTTTTTGAGACAGGGTCTCACTCTTTAGCCCAGACAAGCCTCAATCTCAAGGTGAAATTCCTGCCCCAGTCCCCAAGCAAGCAAGACCCAGCACCCTCAACTTTTTTCCTTGCTTAAACTGTTGGTGGTATCACACTTCTTGCATAATCAGGCTCACGTGTCAGGACCTAACCTCTCGTCATTCTCATAACAGAAAATAATAATGACTGGCGTGCTTTCTGTCTTCTTGGCCCTAACCAAGTGTTCTGCTCATGTCAGCTCATCCTTATAAACAACTATAAACCACTATCTTCGTTGCCACATCATGAAAGAGAAACTGAGGCACAGGACACCGGGGAGCAAATCAACTTAACCTAGCATGGCTACCAGACTTCCTTTAGTATGTGTTCTCTGTGTACTGTGTCCACACTCATATTCTCCTCTGGGATGCCCTTCCTTCAAGGTCTGGCCATCTCAGACCCCATGTTTATGCAGTTGGTACCTGAACAACTGTTAAACAATTAATTATTTTTATTGTGTGTCTCCAAAGAGGTTGTAAGTCAGAAGGGGCGCATGTGATACTTCTACCTTCCCGAATACTAATTTCATGGACTAATCAAGTATTGCTTGTATATCTCGTGATGGATTTGATGACTCCTAGGAGTGCCTGGCATATAGTAAGTACCTAATAAGTAGGTTTTGAGACGCGGTCACCAAATGAGGGAAATCAAAACAGAAAAACAAATTAGTGAGAAAGCCCCTGCCTATGATAAACACGTATTAAACCATATTATTTACTGTAAGATGCTGTCTAGTAAGTTGGAGCATATGGAGAAATAAATCAAAATAATAGATCTTATCTTCCTCTTGTTCCGATGCACACAGTGACCTTGACCTCCCAATAATTTCTTTCATATTATATATACTTTCTTGAGTGAAATCCTCTTTTGATTTGCTGTTCTTCCCCTACCAAGAAGAGAATTCTCCTTCAGTAGTCAAAGAGTAAAAAGGACTTTTGGACTCTGAATGTATAACAAACGGCTCTCTTTTGTGGGGGTAAAAAGGGCACGAGAAGTGAGTCATACATCAGGCAGTTGACCTCGCAACAGCAAAAACACAGCGAGGCACTTCAACATTTAATTGCTGCAAATGGGGAGTCAAGAGTCTAAGGAATGTGATCAAACTGAGCCAAGAAGATCCACAAAGGTAGGTATGCCATGGGTTAGCCAAAAATGTGCAACTCTTCGAAACTAGAAATCACCCTCAAGATCAAAAATGTTCCTTAGTCCATATATCATCATAGTCCTTAGAAAAAATAGTTCTAAATACCAGGGGAAGGTCATACCCGATACCACAGCTATCTAGTCTGCATTAATTTTTTTTCAGTGATAGAGAACAAGTTGAATAAAGCAAATGTCTCTAGCAGCTAATTAGGAAAGAGAGTGCAACCAAATAGACCCCTCTTAGGACTACAGTTTCCGCCTAAGTGATTGTCTAATCTCTATGATTATCTTCAGCTTCACTTCAGTCCTTTTCCAGGAATTGGAATGGGGTCGTGGGATGGGTTCCCATTAACTAGAAAGCATGAATTGAGGAAGTGGCTCACTGTAATAAAGCTGGTCCTGTCTTAACATGACTGCTGACAACAAGACGATTTACAAGTGCTGGGTGAGAAACAGTCACTGTGCCCAGATAACAATCAGCGCCTTTGCAAGAGCTGCATAAGGCCAGCATCCTCTTCAGGGAGAGGAAGTGCTTGGGCACTGTGACGGCTGCGGAGTGACTGTCTCACTGTGTAGCTAGATCTATCATTAGTAGCTCTCCCACCACCTGGTGTCACAGTGATACTTTGTTGGGTGTAATGAGAGTACCCAGAAAGCACTTTGAGGAAGATAATGACGATTTCAGTGAATGGAATGGTACTGAATATAACTTAACTGTTCCGGGCGGCAGGGGGAGGGGGCACAATCCACTGGGGAAAATATATTTTTTATTCCAGCATCAAGAACTCAGTGTGGTTCACATGCTCGCCCTTCTTTCCTATAAGGACCGTCACTAGCAACTTGAATGCCCTGGCAGAATTCTGGCAGGCACCAGAGAAGGTTTAATTTTTGAAAGCAGTCCCCGCAGAAATTGCATTGGCCGTGTCACTGATATTGCATTCGGCTGCATGGCTGCTTGCTCAAATGATCACATAAATTAACAGTCTTCTGGTTTCTCTGGTAAATCAACTGGGCAACTTCTGATCCTTTTTCATTTTACTTTTACATCTTCACTTGTGATTCTAGTTTTTTTTCTTTCCTTGCTCTTTGATTCTTTTACTCCATACAGCCCAAATGTCTAGGGAAAAGACTCAGACTTGTTTATTAAAAACAACAACAAAAACAGAACAAAAATCTGCAGTTATTGTGCATAATTTCAAACATCTTAAGGGACCATTTCCACAGGGCACTCTTGGTTTGGTTGTCTGAGACATCATTTCATTGTATAACCCAGGCTGCCCTTAATTCTACTCCCCTGCTGGAGTCTTCTGAGTGCTGAGACTACAAGCCTGTGCTACCGGGCCCAGTTACTCCAACAGAATTTTTTTAATTTTTTGGTTAGCGTTTTTTAAAATGATTTCTTAAAAAAAAACTTCTGAATACATAACTTGCTTGAAGAAGTACAATTGGCAGTCACAAAGGGATATGCAGGGTGGTGTCAAGCTCCAGCCCCTCACGGAGACTCAAATAAAAATACGAAGAAGCTTGGCTCCCATGGGCTGTTCTTTGCCAATGAGTCATGATTATACCTACACCCTTCTGAGGCAGTTTCCTGCCCGCTGGGAGTTAGCAGAGACTAAATCATGAATTTGCCGATAAGGAAAGATTCTCTGGGGTCAGTTCTGGAGCTCGGGCACTGTGGCTGTTTGCTAAGGCTCCTACTGCATCGCACCAGTACAGAAGGAGGCCCTATCGGGTAGGGAACTCTGGCTGCACCCAGGATAAACCTGCTTAAGTGCTGGGGAAATTGCTCAGATAACGGCACACCTGAATCATCTTCCCGTTTGCCTATGAGAGTGATTAACAGTCTTTATTTGGAAGACTCACCTAATAGAAACAAACAAAATATCCTTCCAGCACACCTCCATTTCTGTCAACCTTTAGCTTTAGTTATGCCTCCTCTGTCTCTGCTACTGCCAGAGCTAGACAGGCTGCTCCATCCCACTGGGCACTTAGCTTCTTATTAAGCCTGAACCAATGCAAACTTCAGAAGAACTTCTCCCTATCCCGTGACAGGGCACCTAAGGTTGCGAGCTCTATGCCCTTAGTATGCCTTGCTTCACAGGACAGGACCCCTTGTTTAACAACTTCAAGACCACTATCATTTCCAGCCATTTGTTACCCACCCTGATAACCCCTCTGTTCACAGAGAAAGCGAGCAGAGTAAAACTCCAAGAGTAAACACTCCAGGGGCAACTAAGCCCGTGCATGCAGAAGTGCACAACGGGACAATAATTAAAATACTTTAGTCTATATAGGATAGAGAACCTTTGGCAAAGTATATCAGAAATCTCTGATTGATATTTCCTCTCTCATGCCCATTGTAGGTTTGGCAGATCCCCAAATACAACAGTACTGCTTTGGCTTAAGAGATGAAGGAAAAGAGTACAGGACATATGCTTAACTTCCAAAATTCCATGGCGGTGGCGCACGCCCTTAATCCCAGCACTTGGGAGGCAGGGGCTAGTGGATCTCTGTTAGTTTGAGGCCAGCCTGGTCTACAGAGTGAGTTTCAGGACAGCTAGGGTTACACACAGAAACCCTGTCTCAAACAGCAAACAACAACAACAAAAATTCCAAATAGACATCCCCAAAGCATAGCAGATGAGGGTACTAACCAGAAATAACTCCCAAACCTCACCTTTATGTTGCAAAATGATTTTGTTAAAACCTATGTAGCCTCATATGACCAATTTGGTGGATTTTTTGTCTTTGTTTTTTGTTGTTGTTGTTGTTTGTTTGTTTGTTTTTTGCTTCCTCTGTCTACCATTTCATAGAGGGTTTAAGAAGAAACAACAAGCCGGGGTGCAACTCATTTGATCGAGTGTATACCTAGCATACATGAAGCCCTGGGTTCCATTCCTGGAGATGGAGGTAGGAGAACCAGAAATTCAAGTTCATCCTCAGCTACAAAGCAAGTTTGAGGCTAGCCTGGGATACATGAGATCCTATCTCAAAAATAACAGATAGAAAGAAAAGAATTCAATGAAAATTGTTTTCCACAGAGATAGGGGTGGGGGAGAGAGGGCAGATGGGAAGGAGAGAGGAAGGGAAAGACAATGGGAGGGGGAGAGAAAGAGAAAGAGGAGAAAAGCAAGAGAAGAGAGGGGGAAATATGAGTATCTGGGAATAAAAAGAGACAAAGCAAAGAACCTAGCTCAACAGGACAGGGCAATGGCAACCAAGTAGCAAGTGACATCTTCGCCTCACCCGTGTGGTCACCAGGTTACCTAAGATCTACCATCCACTCCGTGAATTTATGACTCCTCCTGGGCCCCTGTAAGCATGGGAGGTTTCAACCTCAGAGATAGATAACAGCCAAGCTGAACAATCAATCTTTGGCTGACTGTAATAGTTTTCTACTGCTATAATAAATTACCCCAAACGGGATGGCTTGAAACAACACAGACTTATTACACTGTTGTTCTGTAGGTTAGAAGTCTAACTGGTCCCTAGGTAGGGGAGGGTCCATTTCCACTCTCTTGCTCCTTTGTACCTTCAAGAGGATGCCCACCATCTTTGGGCTTGTGACTCCTTTCTCCATCTTCAAAGTTAGCCACATAGCGTCTCCTGCCCCAGCTTCTGCTCACATCTCGCCCTCTGACTCTCCTTTCTTGTCTCCCTCTTTCTTTCACATATCAGGATCTTTGTGCTTATTCTGGGCCTGCCTGGATAAATCAAAATGGTCTCCCTATTGGCTTATTAGCAGCTTGAATTCCCTTTTGTCGTGTAAGCAAACACTTACAGGTCCCAGGGATTAGGACATCTTTAGGGATTCATTAGCCTTGCTACTACATTGACGTGTATTTTAAAAATCAGGAAAGAAGGTATAAACCATGAACTTTTTTACAGGCAACTGGTTCTTTTTACCTAAAACATTATCTTCTTAAGAAGCTAAAAAGTTGTCCATAAAGCAAAATGTAATTCAATGGTATTTGAGGAACAACTGAAAACAGTCTTGAGATGAATTGATTAATAAATATTAATTTCTTACCAATGTCTTATGAATCTACTTTTCTATGTAGCATATATCCTTAGTGCTATGCTAAACCTAAGGTGCAGGTAAAGCAGGCTAACATTTGGAGAATGTTAGGGGAGGGGAATGGAGTCTAAGATACAGCACACAAGAGTATAGTCAGATGAGGGGAATAATTTCTACAGATCAGTGGAGTAGAGCTGGCAGCAATTAATCAGGTAATTCCAAAAAGCAAGTAAAGATTATTTCAAATGTTTCTAACACACATACATAAACAAGCACACATGCACACACTCGCACGCACACATACACACATGCAACAGTGATGAATATTTAGGCTAATGCATGTGCCATTTCCCCTGATCTATTCAATGCTTATTATGCATGATACATGTATCAAAAGTTTACAATGTAACCCATAAGTGTGTACGTTATGTATCTTTTTAAAAGTGTAAAATCCTAGAAGCACTTTCTGACAATCTGCACAGAGTTATAACCTTCGCTCATGTGCATCTGAACTTAATAACTGATAGGACCCGTACTATGGTACTCAGGTACTGACGATGAGAGTGTACTTTCCAAGAGGATGATAGACCTGCAGAGGCTCAATTCCTACTTCTGAATACGTGGGGCTCTGTTTTGCTTTTGGTAGACTTGTGTATGTGGTATGCACACACATATGCACATGTGTGTTCTGGTGTAGACACCTGTGCATTCACATACAGAGGCTAGCAGTCCACATGGAGTGGCTTCCTTCACCTTTCCCCCCGCCTCCGAGCTGGAGCTCACTGGTTCATTTGACTGGCTGGCCTGCAAGCCCATGATCCACCTTGTCTCAACATCACCAAGTGTTTGTGAGTACAGCTGAATATAATGTTTCTCAGCTTTTTTGTTTATGTGGGTACTAGGATTCTAAACCCAGGCCTCCATGCTTGCCCTGCAAGCACCTTACCCAATAAGTCATATTCCCAGGGCTGGAGATCGGCTTAGCCATCAGACTCATCTGTGCCTAACTTACCATATCTCTAGTCTAAGAATAATAATAACAGTGCCTATTTCATGCAAATCAAATGCAGAATATAAAAATGAAATGCAAACTAAACTTGGTATGGTTCTTGGCACACTTTGAGCCCCCAGTTAAAGGATTCTCTTACTATCTCATGTTAGAAAAAATCCCATGCTCAGATACAACAGATACACAGGAAACATCCTACAACTTGGCTTCATTATCTTGGGGCCGGAAAATGAAAGTGAGAACAGGACATGGCCACTAAAGGGAAGCAGCAGGCAAAACATTAAATTAAGACCGAATCTGAGTCTTCCTTTGGTAGATAGCCATGGTTTCTGCTTTCAGGCTATCTGAAAGCTAGAATGACCTTCAATGCTTAATGGAACTGTGACACATCCTCAGTAAACCACATGATCTTATATTGAATATCTGAAAGAACAGTTATATTTGGTACCATGGAATAATGTGTTTCTCTGCTGAGACTCTTTAAGAAGCTCATTTGCTCTTCTTCTGAATTTTAATGGCTCTTCACTGCCTCCTAAACAAAAGTCAAGCTCGTGTCCAAGGCATCTAAGGCTCTATGTGGTACTTTGTCCCTTTCAGTGTTTTTGGTTTTGTCTCCCATGAGTCCCTTACACAAATTCACTGTTGTCAAACTACTCCATTTTCTAAGAAGGCTCTTCTGGCCACCCTCGGGCACTGCTTCATGTAGGACTTAAGTTGGTGTGTTTCTGATGGAATTATGAAGCTGCTGGACACAAGGGACTCCCCATCTTAGCTATCCATGCTTCCCCACACTCACTTATATTTAATAAGAGCCAAATTTATTCATTAAATTCCTTTCCACATAGGAACCTCTGATGCCTGTTTCTGCAAAGCTATTTTGTTCATTCAACTAATAACTTCCTTCTTAAGCTCCCTTAATCAGACAATAAGAACTTTATAATATGTCTTTAAAAAATTAACATTTATGAGTTAACATTGTTCTGAGGATGGCGCTTTAAAATTCCACACATTGTAAAGATTCTTTCATTAAAGGTTTTTGTGGTGGGGTAGGGGAATGAATGAGAACAAAATATAATGGTACATGTATTTTTTTAAAGCCATAATAAAACCCATTACTCTACATGTTAACTTGAAACAAAAGATTTTATGAGGGCTCATTAGAAAATAAACCTTTCTCCAGATTCATTATATATGTCAATAGACATCGAATGATAAAATAACATAGTAACTACTCCCTACCTTCATGGTTACTGTGATGGTGCTATTTACATTTGCTTTATGCAACCAACCTTGTTTTATCACACCACCTTTCTGAGAACATAAAGAGGATGAATCCTAAAATAGAAGAAAATCGTCAGTAAATAGTAGTCATCAGACCATTTATTTAGTAATCAACACTTAGCAGACACAGAGCTAGCCCTATTCCCATTTCCTAGTTAAACATAAAGTTATTGCTCTCCATAAATACTTGAAATTATTGTCTACAGCATGAAAGGCCCAGTGGTATAACAGCAGGCACTCAATAGTTGCTGACCTGTCTAAGTTGCCTCCTAAGAAAGCCTCTTTGTCATGCAAACAGTCAAAACTATACCTTGAAATATCACAGACATTGAGACCATCTGTCCCAGGAGGGATGTAGCAA
The DNA here is from genome assembly GCA_001685095.1 of Ellobius talpinus. Taxonomy (NCBI): domain Eukaryota; kingdom Metazoa; phylum Chordata; class Mammalia; order Rodentia; family Cricetidae; genus Ellobius; species Ellobius talpinus. The sequence continues at coordinate 16,633 of LOJH01000421.1, read as the reverse complement.
GGAGGCAAATGCACATGAAGTCACCATACCACATGCCCAACAAAAGTAACTCTACCATCCCATTACACAGGCAAGAGAACATATTTATATACATGGCTCTGCCCATTTCATTGGATATTTTCTAAAACTCATTTGGAAATGTAACCTTTATTTATTAAAAACCACTCATTGGTTAGAAAAACTGGCCACAGCTACTCATAGGCACTGGTTTCACCATCTCTCCTCAAGTCTTCCTTGCAGCCCTTTCTGTAGAAGTGGCCTTGAAGAAAGGCCTGGCATTACCTCATCTTTCTCGCAGTCTTCGTCAATCTCAAACACATGGTTAGGAATCTTTTCCGGTCTCAGAGATTTGCTGAAAAACCAAAGAAAAATACTCTCAACATGGAACACAATCCACAAACATCACCAACAAACAATGGCAAAATAAGTTGACTTCATTCTTCGGAGAAAACAAGAAAATGCAAGTGGGGAGATGGAAAAGTACTCTCCTCTTCCCAAATGTAGACCTTATTCCTAAGTAAACATGCACAGCTTCTGTTCGCTTGTTTGACTTTTGCTAAGCAAGAACTCCTGACTAAGCTACCTCCTCGGCTCTGCATTATTTGCATATATGGACAGCCACATATGCAGCCAGCTGCGAAGATAAAATAGAGACCAGATAGGAGTCAAGGAGAGCAGAAGTTGCTAAGGAACATATGCCAGGGCTGCTAGCAGTGACAGAACTTTATCTTTTCAGGGCTCAGAAAGCAACACATTGTCATTCTGGCTCTCCCTTTTGTTTGCTTTGGGAACCTGGACTGTTAATGTTAGTAGTTTCTTTCCTGGGAAAATGTTTTTGAATGCTATACAAGATTGCACAAATGTCTTGCTTCTCCTTTGTTTTTCTTCCCCATGTTTCCTAGATGAAATGCTGTAAGACCAGCAGTCACACTGTGGAGAAATGGGGGAGATGGGAGGGCTCAAACAGGTGGAATGGGTGGGCGGGTGAGACCTAGTCAGTTATTAAATAGCAGGATGACTTAAACCATGACTCCTGCATCAACCTTCTCAAGCCATTCCTTCAACTTCACTGACAGAGGTCCTCCCCCCAGAGACAGCAGCAGGTGTCGAACTGATCAAACAGCGTCTAACTGCTTCACTGACACCACTGGAAAAAGGTTCCCTGTGTTTTCCAGAACGAACTAAAGATTATTCTGTGATCTATATGGGTACACCAAAGCATGTGAGCTCATACTTATTGGGAAGAGTGTCAATAAGCAAAGATAAAACACACTCAACTAGTCAAAATATTGCATAAGCCAAATATGCTGTTGTTTCAAGTTTGATTTATTATAGACTATAGCAGGGGTTTCAGAAGAGCTTTCTAAAAAGCCAAATAATAACAATGATAATAACAGTGATAACAATTATGATAATAACTCTCCTGCTTCCCTTGACTTCAAAACTTACCATGGCAACATCCGAAAGTCCCCAGAGAAGTCTTCGTACTTGTAGTTGACCACATGCCAATCTGTGCTGTAGGTCTTAATACACTATATGAAAATAGGAATCATTCACTTTAGACATTGGAAAAGAATAAAAAGAAGCATTTTTTTAAAGTCTGGCAGAGCTGACGATGGTGGCACACACCTGGAGTCACCAGTAACCAGAGACCTGAGGAAGGAGGATAATGAACTTAAAGCCAGCCTTGGCTGCATAGCAAGTCCCTGTCTCAAACACACAAACCAAAGTCTGGCGAAATACTAACAGACTTTTTGAACTGAGTTGAGAAATGTTGGTATGGGGATCTTGCTTTGCCCTCACAGCACACGGACCTGTTACATAGGTTAACTGAGCTTAGGAATTTTATTTCCCATTTATCATAAAGGAAGAGGTACTTTCAACAGTTTATAATATAAATTTGAAATTCACAGATATGTAACTATTTTTAATACCAAGAACATATGGCGGGTTGCCAGAGAGATGGCTCAGTGCTTAAGAGCAGACACTGCTCTTTTTTTCTTTTCTTTTTTTGGTTTTTCGAGACAGGGTTTCTCTGTAGTTTTGGAGCCTGTC
>LOJH01000421.1:0-14439 GCA_001685095.1 Ellobius talpinus | reverse complement strand
ACCTCTGCCTCCCGAGTGCTGGGATTAAAGGCGTGCACCACCACTGCCCAGCTGCATACACTGCTCTGGCAGAGTACCTGGGTTCAGCTCCCAGCACCAGGATCAGGTGATTTACAACTGTCTCTAACTCTAGTTGCGGAGTGTCCAAGGGTCTTTTCTGGCCTGCATAGCCACCTGCACACACACACGGTGCACACAAACTAAGTCAGGCGCACATGGGTCTATGCACATGTACGTACGCGTGCACACCTATAACAAATGAATAAAATAAACAGGAAAAATACATTTTTTGGCTGACCACTGATCCCCTTACCTCTTTGACAAATAAGCTCTGGGCCCTCTTTTCAGCATCTTCTGGTACAGTAGACTGCACTGTTCTTCGCTGACGACCAATCACTGAGATCTAGAAAACAAATCGCATTCTTGCTTTAAGAACTGGTTTGGAAAATAAAATGCTTATTCTTTTAAAAAGTACTTATGAACTCACAGATATGTCTTCCATGGGGAACATAAGCAGGTCTCTGAGGGGATCGCTGTAAATCTGCGTTTTCCGTTGGATGATAACATTCTCATAGTCCAGGGGTTCAACTACCTTGGCCTTTTCCTTTGTTAGAGACCAAAGACATAAATTGTTACTGTCAGACTCCCTGAAGAGGGAAATTCCTCTCTCTGTAGCAAAGACACTATTCCGCAAAAAGGTGATTATTGATACCAAGTACATAAAGGTACTTTAACAGAAGAGAAACCTTCTCCAAAAGTGCATACATGCACATAGCAGACACATGTGAACATAAGGACATGTATAAACAAACTCCTCCTTACTATAGATAAGAATTCTAAAGAAATAGAACCATATTCTATATATCTGTATGTCTTCCAAAAATTCCCTGAATGTGAAGTCAAACAGAAATGGTATATTTAAAAGCCTGTGAGTCATTTCGCAAATGTGCACTGTTTGCTGGGTAACTAAGAGGGAAAAAATCTCAACATCCAAGCTCCCTCTCTGTACCAGATACACAAGCCAAAGAGCGCATTACATTCCAGTTTTGCTAGGGCAAGCGTGAGACCTGGAGATGCTTAATCCTGCTGACGGGGCCTGAAAGGGTGAAGTTTCAGGATGCAAGGGCTATGGACTCCTGTCAGACAGCTAAGTGATAGTAGGGTAAGTCTGAGGTTCTTGTTACAAGGATTGGGTCAATAAAAGCTGAGAACTTACAATATGACATAGGAAGAGGAGTAATAATAATAAAAGCACCAACTGGATTCCTTTAGAAGTATTGTATTTAGTATCCATTCATGCACATAATGTGTTTTGATGAAGTCCACACCCATACTCTCCCTTCCAATTTTTCTCCTACTTCCCTCCACTTTTCTCTCTCAACTTGTTGCTTACAATGCCACTGAGTCCATTAGAGCTGCCTATATGTGCATGGGTATGGGACCATCTACTAGAGCATGGGCTCATGTCTTTGAAGAAATCTGACCCTTGCTCAGCAGTCATCAATTGCCAATAGCTCCTGAGTGCTCTCTATAAGCAGGTAAATGTTTTCTGTATATTTTCCAGTGCAATGCTCCTAACAACCTATGAAACAGGTATAATCGACTCCAACACATTACACTTGGGAAAGCCCTGGATTTAACTCAGGTTAAATCATTTGCCTATCTTCAGAGTCAAAAGTCAACGCCAGGTCTGTACCTGAAAAGACTCATTCTCTCCTGCAGTCTCTCCCCCACTCAGAAATACACAAAGATATTACTGTGCAAGGTCTTGAACTTGGATTATTCCACTACCTACCTGTCTGTCATTTTCTTTCACTGAACATACCGTGTTCTATTTTTTCCTCTCTGCCTATTTGAAGGCATGGAACTTCCCACAATAGAAAACCAAGCTAAACTTCTTCTCTATGAGAAGAAAGGGAGAAAGAATGAAGGCCCCGCCTTCCCCTTCCAGCGAGATTCGGTTGTGAACCACTAGCTTTGGAGCCAAGGAAAAGCTTTTATTTGGTCACTGTCATAACAATAGCACCTAAAACACCCATGCCTGGTAGACATTCAAGCAATAATTATGGAATGAACTTTGAAATATCCAGACTCAGTTAAAACCATGTCTCTACAGGCTATTTCAAACAATTACATGTTAATTGTTTAAACAATATATGTCAATAATTTCTAATCAGGATGTTTTATTTAAATGAAATTATTTCAGTTGTATTAATAGAAGCTGAATAAGGAAATTTCAAATTTAAGATATATTACATTGGGTCTGGAGAGGTGGTTTGGTGGTTAAGAGTGCTTGTTCTTACAAAGGACCCAATACCCACACAGAGGCTCACCATTTTCTTGGCACACTTATACACAAACACTAATAATAAAATGAATCTAAAAAATCAAAAAGACAGTCAGGCAATGGTGGCGCACACCTTTAATCTCAGCACTCAGGAGGCAGAGACAAGTGAATCTCTGTGAGTTTGAGGTCAGCCTGGTCTATTAATCAAGTTCTACGACAGCCAGAGCTGTTATACAAAGAAACCCTGTCTTGAAAAAAAATTAAGAAGACATATTAATCCCTTCACCACAAATACATGATACACATTTAAAGAGATATATATGTTTAACATGATTTAACATTGCATGATATATACATATTTTAGCATTATATGATACTCATTCGTATGTAGAATTTCCATGGTTTTATGTGTCACTTAAATGTTGAAAAATAAGCTGGGCATGGTGATGCATCCCTTAACTCCAGCACACAGAAGGCAGAAGCATGTAGAGCTCTGAGTTCGTGGCCAGCCTGGTCTACATACTGAATTCCAGGTCAGCCAAGAGGTACATACTGAGACCCTGTCTCAGAAAAAAAAATGAAAAAAACAGAGTTTGGGTGTATCTCAGTAGTAGAGCACTTACCTAGTATGCAAAAGGCCCTGGGTTCAACCCTCAATACCAAAGAGTTAGAAAAATAAGATACATTAAATATAGTCCTCAGAGCCAAGGCCTAACTTAATGAATTAGAATCCATTAACTAGGATGTACAGTAAGCCCACATGTATCTGCTTCAAGTAACTCAGTAAAATAACAAAAAGAAATTCCTCTTTTGGCTTTCTAATAGCACATTAGTATAAAATAAGCCTACGGTAAAAAAGGATCATGTGTTTAAATGTAAACTATATGCCTTCTAAAAGTGAAATAAACGGTTTCCCTATGTTTTAAAAGTCATATATGCATGCCACATAAAAAATGAGTTTGTTTTTAATTTCAAACAGATTCAACCTAATGTTCTAGGTCTTCATGTCTATTTCCTCTGTCACAGGTAGCAAGATGTGAGAAGAATTAGAGTAACTACTCTGTGGACCACAATTCTTTCCCCTAAGATTGTGATTCTCAACCCATGGATCACAATCCCTTTGGGATGGAACAACCCTTTCCCAGAGGTCACATATCAGATATCCTGCACAGCAGATATTTAGATTACAATTCATAACAATAGCAAAGTTACAGTTATGAAGTAACAATGAAAATAATTTTACAGTTGGAGACAAACTGTACTAAAGGGTTCCAGCGTTAGGAAGGTTGAGAACCACTGTCTTAACAGAAAACCTAGCTAGACCTGCAAACCAGGCTTCACCTCTATGAGGAAAAAAAAGAGGCCTGAAACCCTGTATTTCCCTTCCAAATGGATTAAATCATCAGAGACAAGGAAAAGGTTGGACTTACTTATGGAACTTCATGATTTAATAGATTTAACAGTGGTTCTTCCAAACACCGTAACCTTTATTGAGGTTTTTGTTTTTGTCATTTTGTTTGTCTTCTATGATTACCAAACAGAAAGTTCTTACCAGACTTACAGATTTTTCTGGGGGGTAGTGATCAAAACATATTATATACATATATGAATATTCAATAAAATATTTTAAATTAAAAACAGAAAGCTGAGCATTCCTTAATCCTAGCACTTGGGAGGTGGGTTTCTATGAGTTCAAGGCCAGCCTGATCCATAATGAGATCCAACAATGGCTACATAGAGGAACCCTGTCTCAAGAGAGAGAGAGAGATTTTCTTCCATATTTGTTATTTATCCTTTTAGTTTGTGCAATGATTAGCCTACAAATACTGTTTTCATAACCCCAGAAAACTGTATCATAATAAACAAGATTTTACTAATCACTTGAGTAACAGCAAGACCCCATGGTAGCTCCACAAGTCCATAACAGTGTTAGACAAAAGGCAAAGGTGCTTATGCAATCTGGAGCAAAGTGAGCAAATGTTTCCGTCTCGACTTCCTAAGGAATGACAAGAAAACAGTCAACCTAAATCTAGAACCTACTGAGTTTTCACCCGGGGAAAGAAAACAAAGTGATCTGTCTTTGAAAATTCTCATTCACTGAGCCCTAAGCCCCCTTGGCATAACTCGCTGGTGGCAATCTTAGCATTTGTTGTTGTCTGCTCACTGAAAGATCACTTTGCAACATTAAGAAAGCACTCACAACTGCATTCTGCTGTTATTAATGAAGGACCATCAAGTACACATATTTTTAACTTTGTACATGACAGAAGTGGCTCAGGGGATTCAACTGTCTGCCAATATCAGCAGAAGCACCACTATGACCATTCAAGCTCAGATTCTTCTTTTTGCCATGTTAGAAATAGGACCTGGTCCATGGCAGGTGAGTGCTCTAGGACTGAGCTACACTGCAGCTCCAAACTCCATCTTCTAACTCCTGATCCTGTTCCTTTTGTCAGTGTTTCACACACTAAATGGATTGGTATGCAATCCTCAAATCAAATATGTTCACTGAGTCTGGAGATATAGCTCGGTGGTAGAGGGCTTGCCTGAACTATTGTATGAGACCCTGGGCTCAATCCCAAAACATCTCTATGGAGATGCATTTATTAAAAAAAAGCTTTCTGAGCCTCCTGTAAAGGAAAATAAATCATTATTTACCTAGTTCTAGTAACAATTTTCAATAGCCTTCGGTGTGTAAATCCTAAAACTAGGAAGAAACACATACTTCACAAACTGAGAACATCTTACTATTTCTATTATGGGGAAACAGAAAAACCATCAGTATAGATTCAGCTGCAAGATGCCTCTTGACAAAATGACTGGAAAGAAAGGATTCCAACTGAGGGTCTATCCACAGCATCAAAACCGGGACATTCTTCTTTGTGGCAATTCTTACACATCCATTGTGGGGAATCTTTCATCATTTTAACTATGCAGGTGCAAAGTACAAAACCATGTCTGTAATCCTAAAATATGTGCATATGTGCATTCTTGCATTACAGCTGATGGCGTACCCACTGGTGTAGACAGTGCAATCATTGAGTATCTCCCAAAGCACACACAGCTAGTAAGCCTGTGTAGACTATCATTAGAAACATAAGCACAAATCCATTCATTTAAGACAACACCGTGAAGGGGCATGAGGAGCACTTGTCACAGAAGCCTTACCACCTCAGTTACATCTGGGAACCCACACCTACTCTACAAAGCTGTTTCCTGACCTCTGCATGCATACCCTGGCACATATGCACAAACCCCTGCCACATATGCACACACCACACATATATACAACAACGGTAAGCAACAATAAAAACTTAAACCACAAATAACCTCATATTTCCAGACAAACACCACAAAACCCAGCCTGACTTACTTCGGCTGAGGTATTGCACTAAAGGTCATGAGTTTACCAATAAATCTTCTATTTTAGAAACAAGTTCTCCTGATGAATTTGGAGAATGTGTCTTCTGCGAGTCTAAAGTGAGGACTGGCTGCACAGAATCCCTTCTTTATCACACTGGGAGGGAGAGCAGAAAGCTTAGCAGCGAGGCATGGGGCCAATTTACCACCTGGCCCAGCCCATCTGCCACATTAGGTTTCAGTGTGTGGACGGGCAGGGCAACAACTGGATTAAGACGATTATTTGGTCCAACTTTTCATGTGCGTAGTTTTGAGACAGGACTGTATTTTCAGTGGCATCTGAATTCTTTAGTCTTATTCCTTTGTTGTTGTTTTAAAGAGAAATTGGAGACCTACTAGGTATCCCAGGCCAGCCCCAAACTCATGGCAATCTACCCAAGTGCCAAGATCACAGGCATAAGGCACCATGCCTCGCTGAACATTATGGAAGATGATAATGTGAAGAAAAAAGTACCATGCTCAGAAAGAGATGAGTCACTCCATCCCATGTCTCCTCCACCCACTTCACTTGGAACTTTCTGCACTGCCCCTTGTCATTCAGCCCCCCCACACCTTTTAGCCACTCAACAGCAGTTTCTAGTGTTCTCTCCAGAGAATAGTTTAAAATAACACTCTGCACTCAAAATGGCCACTGGGGGCATGGAATTTCCAGCAGGAGAGCAAACAGAGTAGGTTCAGAATGTGGCACATTTATTGGGTCCCCACTAAGGTCCAGCCCCCATCTTAAGCTCTGGTGATACAGACATAAAAAGAATTAGACCTGGCCCTTAAGAAGGCAGATAAACCCAAGACACATGACTGGATCTTAGAAGCTGCCTTAACTTGAAGCCACACTTGGCTCCTACGTCTCTATCATACCTACACCAATGGCCAGTGCTGCTTCTAGCTGGCACAAAGCATTTTACACATAAAAACATGGGAATTCATCTACTACCACTTATCTCAATCAGAAGCTTTCCTTGTGTGAGGATCACTTCTGCGTGTTCATAAACTCTAGAAGAAAGCCAGACATGGTAGTACACATGGTGTACTAGCACTCAGGAGGCTGAGGCAAGAAGATTACAAATTCGAGGCCAGGCTGAACTATGTAGGAAGTCCTTATCAGAACATGCACACACGGGCACATGCACACACACAGAGACACACACAATCCCAGAAAATCAGACTCTTATCAATTTGTTATTCTTATCTATGTAAGTTCATGTGTGTATGGATGTTCACATGTGTGGACACACATGCATGTGACAGTATAGGTGCATATGCATGTAGAGGCCCCAAGTTGATATCAGGTATCTTTCTGGATTAGTCGCTTTATTTATTTACGGAACCAAGTCAGCTAGTCTGGATAGGCAGGGCCCTAGGGATCTCTGCTCTCTAGCTCTTGAGAGGACTAGGATTGCAGGCAGGTACCATGCCTGTCCAGCTTTCATGTGGGTGTTGGGGATCCTGAGTCAAGTCCTCATAGTTGTGTGGTGAGTGCTTTAGCCACTGAGCCATGTCCCCAGGCCTCATACTACTCTCAATATAGCCTAAGGTGCCTCTTCTCTAAGCCGTGGTGTTTTTGCCATTGGCTGTGGCATGCACTCGTACTACTTTGCCTGGGCACTCAACTACTTCGTGGTGTTCAATTTTCTCAGCAAAATCTTAAACTCCTGGTGAAGAGGAAAAACAATACCTTGTGCTTGGCCTCATAGACCCAGCACCATGACACAGACTGTTAAGCACCACCCATGTCAAAAAAATCCTGTAAGGAAGGTTTTTTCTATTTTTTTAAATGCTCATTTTACATATAAGGAAACTGAGGTTTAGGCAGATTGAATGCCTCATATTTATGGAGCTGTATTGGTGCTCTGTTTGTTTGTTTGTTTGTTTTTCAAAACAGGGCTTCTCTATATAGCCCAGGCTATCCTGGAACTCACTCTGTAGACCAGGCTGGCCTCAAACTCACAAAGATCCTCCTGTCTCTGCCTTCCGAGCGCAGGGATTAAAGGCATGCACTGCCACTACCCAGCTTGGGTCAGTGCTCTTAACCATACTATGTACCCATAAACCTGTGCACTCGAAACTCCACAGATACTTAATATTTCTTCATTCTTGATCCTACCTACCATCTTTTGTTTCCATCTGTGGACTTTATATTTTGGTACTTTCTAAAACTTGGAGATATCTTATCATTTTTTTAAGCAAAGTGAGACCTTCCCTTCTTACCCTGATGCTGAGCATGGCTGACTAGGCGAGCTTGTATCTTAATTGGATAAGGAGTTTTGCATTTCCCGGCTGTTGCTTCCAATTTAGCATTTGTCTCCAATGAGTAGGGATTAACACCTTGGATATTTTACTTTGAGGAAAGGAGCTGGCAAATTCAAGCGGGAAGAATCGAATTACAAAAAAAAAGTAAGATATTGTCAAGGGACCGTATCTAATTCATCTCAATATCCTCCACAGAACCTAGAAGAGAGCCGTGAGAATTCCAAAGCCAGCTTTTGTGGTTCCTGAGGACAGCCAGCTGTATAATACAAAGAGTCAGTCTCCAGGAGGTCAGGAGAGCAAACAGTGTTCAGAACGGGATTTTCAGTTTCCAACTTTAATTAAGGAATGACTTACAACTCTAAAAGTCAACAAAACGAGATTTCAAAAGGTACTTAAAATTGAACGTAAAGGCAACCAGGAAAAATAATATTACCTACCCTCCCTATTTTCTTCCAATTTTATAACTTTAGCACAGGAAATTTTTTTATTGATTTTTATTGAGCTCTACATTTTTCTCTGCTCCCCTCACATGGGACATTTTTAATGCAAAATTACTTCCCCTTTCCAAGTCTACTTGCTATTTATTTTGAGAACTAGTCTGAAATACTCAAAAAGATTTTAGTTTAAAGAAATGACTGTATACATGCTCTATGAGTGGTTCCATGCTTGCTTTAACTCAGATATTATACAAATAATCCAAATTCTCTCCAAAGGGGTAAGGAGAATTCTGATGAACTTTGCTGTAGTCAATAATTCTAAGTTGACTCAATCCACTGGCTCTCAAGCAAGAACAGATTTGGATTCAGTGCCTCCTGGCTTGGCATTCACTTTGTGCTGATAAGTTTTAAATGACTCAAAAGTAAAACAAGAACAGGGGGAAATTAACAGAAGAACTTGAATAAATTGAGAGGATGTCGATTAGAACAATACTATTTTTTATTCTTAGCACACTATTATTGATAGGGAAAAATGCACCTTGGTAAAACATAACAACTTTCCAGAAAAACCAAAGACTTGAACAAGTTCTCAAGGCATACACAATTATGGCAAACAATTTGTTCCATGCCTATCAACTAATTTCAAACTTCCTTGGAAGTTTGTGTTCACCATAGAACTGCAAAAACGATAAGAAAGTTCTCACTAGGAACAGTGACCCACCCCTACAATCCAAGCTATTTGGGAAGCTGAGACAGAGACTATGTAAGCCCAGGACGTCAAGGCCAGTTTTGACCTTTAAAAAATATTTTCACTATCAGGGTGGTGGTGACACATACATTGAATTTCAAGCACTCTAGAGGCAGAAGCAGGTAGGTCTCTGAATTTGAGACAGCCTGGTCTACAAAGTGAGTTCTGTGGTAGTCAGGGCTATACAGAGAAACCCTGCCGCAAACAAACAAACAAAAAAAAAACCCTCACTGACTTTTTCCATACTTATAAACAGAGTCATAACATACTTTGTATTCTCAGCAGAAAAAGTCAAATATAGAAATATTCCATAGATGTGCAGACAGTGAAAAACTAAACACCTGCAGTTTGTTTTAGCATCATCAGAACACTACTGTTTACATTTTTGAATGTGCAGCCACAAATAATTTTCCACATTGGGTTGCTCCACAGGTCTGTGCATCTCATTGGTTTGTTTCTGATAAATGGACTAAAGAAAACTGAAAAGCCCAGTTTGAAAATGAACCGTGAACAGGACAAAAATTTGACTTCCTGCGACAAATATTTTAGTCTTCCCATAATTGGTCATCTTGGGTCTACTCCTTAACTAAAATGACCCCCCGTCTTTTTGCCCCTTTTTTGTGAACCCCTCCCAATCTAAGAAGCTGGCATCACTACATGAGATAATCCACTGTGAGAGCTACTTCAAGAAAATAAAGGCAATGGACCTTGGACTTTTCTTTAAAGTTGGGAGCTTTCCTATTTCTTTGAATAATATTCCAGGACACAGTGAGCCAATCCATGTTAATCCTATCTATCCCCCTATAACTCAACAGGCACACCTGCCTCAGTGTGGCTCCCTATTTTACTGTCCTCTTAAGCCACACACACCCTGGGCAGATGGGCCTCCTTGGTGGCCAATCTACAATCATACCCATGTTGCTTTAGTCTGGTTTAGATAAGCTTAACATGTACTCCTCTATTAATACAATTGATTTGTTTCCCAACACACATCTCTCACTCCCCTGTCCACATTATCAGGACTTCTTCTGTGGCTTAGCTTATATCTATCTTTAGGAAGGGTGATCAATCTGACCAGCATTCCTTGGGTAACCATCTCTTGGGTAGCCTGCCATAACTATGATCTTTGAATCCTTCTTTAAGCCAATTCTCTTCCCTATGACAAATGTCCTATGACTGGAGACAGTATTTGAAAGGAGTCCTGGTGTGGTAGGGGTTTAGTTGACTAGTAGAATAGCTTGGCTAACATGAGAAAGCTCTTGTGTTTGATCCCAAGAAGTGAGCACATTTGTTTGTGCCTGTGTGTGTCAGAGAGAGAGAGAGAGAGAGAGAGTGAGAGAGAGAGCTCCAGGGCCCTACTTTTGCTTCCTATTGCTGTGATAAGACACTGACCACAATAGCAATTTAGAGAGGAAAGGGTCTGCTTCATCTTACAATAGTCCATCATGGAGAAGTCAGGGCAGGAACGGAAGCAGAGACCATGGAGGGATGCTGCTCATTGACTTGATTCCTGTGGCTCACTCAGCTTGCTTTCTCATACCTCAGAAAAACTTGTTTACAGTGGACCAGGCCCTTCCATATCACTTATTAATCAAGACCATGCCCCGCAGGCTTTCTTACAGGCCAGTCTAATGGGGGCATTTCTCAACGGAGGTTCCCTCTTCTCGGAGGACTCCTGCTTGTGTTGAGATAACCAAAATCAAACCAATATAGAAAGAAAGAGAATTCGAAGTATTAAGGGTCAAGACCTATGAAAGGCTCTTTGAACACCTAAAGTATACTGAGGGATGGTGAAACCCAATTACCCTGTATGCTAAGTTTAACAATAATTAAGAAGAAAGCTAAAACAAAAAAGTTTCACTTCCTTGTATGTTCAAAAAGATAAAAAACCTCCAGTGTCGCCTCAGAGATAGGCTCCCAGGACAGAAATCCAGCTGTTCAATAGCACAGTTAGATTTTAATGTGTGAGAAGATCCTATCTCAGTCAAAACTTTTCCTGGCCAACCTGCTACAAAAGTGAGGCTCCCTGGTCAGTCGTCCCCTCAGGATTTGTCCAGGGCACTTACAGAATAAAATGCAAACCAATTAACTTAGTCACACTGAGCTTCAGCCAGGGGTGAGGCAGTGAGTTACAAACTCCTGAAAGGTGAACAAGATGCAGACAGAGCCCTTGGTGAGCCCATGAACTAGAGGGGCAGAGGGCCATACTTTCACACAGAGAGCTAGGCATAGACACGGCCAGGACTGGCATGGTACCATATTAACTTTTCCTGGGTAGAGATAAATGTGTATGTATTTCAAATAGGACACCAACAACAGAACAGGAAACTGATTTCACCCAAGTCTAGCTTGGTGAACCAATGAGGTTAGCTGGAGTTACTCACAGGAGGGTGGGCAACTTATCAGCAAATAGCCCTCCCCTATCCCTGGCAATTGTTAACTGCTTATACACCCTGGAGAAGGGAAGCAGGGCCTAGCAAACCTCTCCTGGAGCGTCACCCGAGCCCTCCCTCCACTCAATGAGGAAATGTTAGCAAGCCCAGCCTCCTGACAGCCTCGTACAGGTCATTCCAGCTGCTCAAATTTCAATACAGCAAGGGCCATGCCATGACTAGAGCTGAGTTCCACAACAGATCAAGGTATACAGAGTGCTGTGTGGACCGCCAGTAAGGGAGACAGTCATTCTGCTGGTGAGGGAGAAAGAAGCAGTTGGGCTACTACCTGGACAACAGAAGACCATCATCCTGCAGCAGGAGAGGTGAGCAAGGCAGCATGGGAGAAACAGTAAGCAGAGAATAGAGGGTGGTGTTTGTGAGTCTTCCGGGGTGCAGTAAAGGGAGATGGACCAGATGAGCTGGTGAGGTCCATTCACGGAGGGCCGCAGGCACCAAGAAAATGGCCTGAGACTGTCTCCTAGTGTAGGAGTGGGGAGCCAGCAGAAATTGTTTTTTTTCCTTTAAGCAAGGGAATGACATGAACAGATGTTTTACTCATATTTATGCACTGAAATCCAGAATGTCCATAATAATGGAAATTAATCCATAAAATGACAACATAGCCTGAAAATGTACCCCACTGTCTCTATTTTCCAGGAGCAATGCACTGAATTATGAAAAAAAATGCTCATTAGAGCTGCATACAAAACTCTTGAGGGAAAGCAAGCAGGAACTTTTGTACGAAGAACCTTTCTTTAAAGGACACCGAGAGAATGTCTGTTTCTATCTTCCTTGTGACAGACTAAATTAACCCGAACAGTTCATTCTGAAAAGATCAGCTGCCAATCTGTGATTGAATTTGTTCCCAACACCTCTTCATTGGCTAATTTGATCCAAATCAGTTAAACTTTTCATGAGATGAAAGTCAACTCACATTATTCCTTTGTCTAAATTCCTTCAGCAGCTTCTCAGAACCTGCTGCATAAGACCCAAACTGCTGAGAAAGGTCTCTAAGACACTTTCTGATCTGGCCTCTAACCTCCTTCTCCAGCCTATGTCCTCCAGCTAGAGTGGCCATCGCTCCTAGTAGCTCACATGATCTCACTTTTGTTGGCCCTGATTCCTCCATTTGGTTCTCCCCTCCACTATATCACAAAGTCCTGTAAAGCTACCTGATCTATCCAGGTACATGTGGCCAGCCCCTGATATCCAATGGTGCTCACCTCCTGAAGCACAGAATCAGTAGCTTGCTTCCTTTGCCATCCTAGCCCACAACTGAAGGGCTCAGATGCCGTCCATCAGTGTTCTTCAATTTTCTCCCTTCCCCTCTCCACCAAAAAAAAAAGCCTTGAGGTGGCAGGTTGTTGGTCTTAGTCACTGCTGGGTCCCCAGTGCCCCCACATTATATCCTGAAAGAGTGAATGAGGAAACTACAGACCCAACTGCCAATATCTTTCTAATCCTCAGCATTAGGACTGTCTTTCCCCTTGTAGTCTTCCCAAGATGAGCACTCACTGAGAGACACTGATTAGGGAGGGACCTAGGAGCCCTGCCCTGTACATGTGAATAGCACAAACATCACCCACACATTACTCTTTGGATATATTCATAGAGCTCTATCTGAAGTTTTCCAAGGACAAGTCATACCTGCACAAAGAAATACCAGGGCTGGGCAGTTGAAAATGGTGTCAGTTTGGGCATTTGAGTTAAAACTAAGAGGAAGCAAAAGTCCATTCATACTGGTTGTGGTGTTCTTCTTCAATAGGCTTCCTCCCAAACAGTCAATTAGCCTTTCAGCCTCTCCCCCCACCTCCCTCTCCCTCTGTTGACTTCACATTTAGCCTGTAAGCTGAATGTGCCCACAAGAACATTCGCTGATTTGCTCCTACTAAAAGCACTCCAAAGTACAGTCATACATGCTCAGAAATCAGGAGAGGCTGTAGCTACAACAAGCACTCCACTATGCTCTTATCTAGGCACCCCCACTTGGCAGTGCCTATCCCACCTCCTGCAAACTCTACCACGAGAATGGGGGGCCTCTACACTATAGCATTGACTGAGTGACTATCCCAATATCAAAACACTAGCTGTCCTTAAAAATATCCTCCGCACCTTCGCTCTTATATATTCTTGAGCTTGATGGACATCATTGTCATGCTCTCCGCGTGACAGTGCACTAGGGTCCTACTTCCACTGTCAGGGGAACCAAAGCCTAAAGGCCAAGAGTGCTCTCATTTACCCCCTGTCATTTTAAACTACATCTACCGCCGCTGCCACCACTCCAAGCCCCAGATCAGTCTCCTCGCTGTTTTCTCTGCTCTGCCCTGTTCTTAGGGGAAAATCCCAGTTTGGTGCTCATAGGCTTCCTTGCTGATTCAGGTTCTAAGTTTAGCTGAGCTGCCAGCCCTGCCCGGAAGGCTTTGCCTTAACTCCTTCCAAGCCTCCTGTACTCCAGGCCCCAGTGTCACAGGCCTGCAAAAGAATAGTAAAGAGCTGGAGGATACAGCTCAGTGACAGAGCACTTGCCTGGAAGAATAGGAAACTTGAGCTTCATAAATGGAAAGAATTCATTGACAGCACCATGTGTACAGCTCTACATCATTCTAGAAGAGTCTGGAGCTTCTGGTAACCTCAAAGGAATGTGTGACCCAAGAAAGGATAAGATCAATTGCCACAGAGGCTTTGCTCTAGGATGGGTTCCCAGGTGTCCACGGGGATGTCCCCAGCTAGGACCCTTGGCAGTGGAGGAGAGGGTGCCTGAACTGGCCTGGTCCCGAAGTCAGACTGATGACTATCTTGAATATCACCATAGAACCTTCGTTGGGCAACAGATGGAGATAGAGACAGAGACCCACATGGGAG
>LOJH01000420.1:45940-60400 GCA_001685095.1 Ellobius talpinus | reverse complement strand
ATCAAGCGCGGGAGAGGACCGTGCCACGCAGCTGGGCATCGCCATGATGGCCTCCTCTGTGCCGATGTTCTTCCTGTTGGGGACCACGGTGTTGAAGCCTTTCATGCTCAGGTGAGACACAGGTCAATACCCAGAGCTCCCGGACGGGCCCAGCCCGGCACTGGAGTCCATTCTCCTGGACACACCCTGGGCTCGCCTGTCAATGTTGGGGACAGTGTGGGGCAGAGAAGGCGCTGTGAAGTATTCCTGAGTTACCCCACATCCACAGTTCGCATGTGCTTCTGCACACGGTCTCATTGCCAGTTGAGACTGGCGTGGTTGGTAGCACAAAAGTACCCTGCTAGGAGATGCCAATCCAGCTTTCTCTCTGGTATCACCAGTAGAAGAAACTTCTCTCTGCTCCTGCTCAGCTAGGTCTCTTTACTGGAATCTTAAATCTGCTTGCTCCCTAAGGGCACTGGCTACTCGGATGCTCTGAGTCCAGCTCATTCTTGTCACCAGAAGGGATTGTGTGACCTTCCAGGGAGAAATTTGTAGCTCTTGCTTAGTATTCCTTCAGCGTTCTCTCCTTTTCCTGTTAGCCATTTCCCCTCACCTTTAAAGAGGCACAGGGCTGCATGTCACACATCTATGTGAGCTGAAGGAATGGGTGTTCACATCCACATGTGCACATACAGGCAGATTCAGGGAGAGGGAGAGAGAGTGTGTACCAGCAAGCCATGTAAAAAAACGACTTTGGGGAGTCAGCTCTCTTCCTCAACCATGTGGGTCCAAGGGATTGGGCTCATGCTTCAGGCTTGGCGGCAGGTGCCTATCCCCTCTGAGACATTCTGAGAACCTCAGAAGTTTTTTTTTTTGAGACTTTTGTTATGAAACATGTGTATGAGTGTGTGTCTCCGCCCTTGGAAACCAGAGGTGTCTGGTCCCTGGTAGTTGAGTTTCAGGGGCTTTTGAGCTGACTGATGAGTGCTGGGAATCAAACTTGGGTATTCTGCAAGAGGAGCATGTGACCTTAACTGCGGAGCCATCTGTCCAGCCCCTAGACTGCTCTTTAAATATGCGAGGTGTCAGGGAGATGGTTGCAGGCTATCTGCTGTAAACTGAGGTCAATCTGCAACTCATGTTAGTTCTATTTTCTAAGTATTTCTGGAAATTGCTTGATGAGAGCCGTGAAGACACTGCCTGGACAGTCAGTGCTCATTTCTGTCTCATCTTATTACACTTTACCATCTGAGGGAGCGCTCCCTAACCAACAGGAGTTAAGGTTTCTAGGGTGACTGACACCTTTCTCTCCACCCCTGATCTTTCAGTCCAAGGGAGTTGCAGATCAGGCCAGAAGACTCCCAGCACAAATGGGAGACACTTGAGTAAGCTCCACCCTTAGCAGAGGAACTATCGCTGATGCAGGAGGCAGTCAGTTTCTTCAGGGGCTCCACCCTGAGAGGTTACCCATGCTCCCCTGGATGGTCCTACACTCTGTGCATACAGAGGAGTGGCCTCTGTGGGTTAAAACAACAAACCCGTGAAGCCGGGAGGAAAGGTGGGAGGGGAATGGGAAAGACAAAGAGTGTTGGCTTTGATCAAACACATTACGTGCATGAATGAAATTCTCGAGCAATAAAAGGAGAGGCACATTGTCAAAGGGACGTGGAGCTAGTGAAGAGACACCATTGTTTTTTTAAGCTCTAATCACACCTTGTTGTGTCTCAAGGGTTCAGGCCCTGGTGCATGGGGCAGTGGCACTCCATTGCAGCTCTCTGAGGTCCCTGAGAGCCAGATCACAATCAGCGCATTTACATTCCAACAGATCCACACAGAACTCTAAAGTACCTCAAGATGCTGAGTTTAAACAGCTAAGTAGAAAAGCAGGCCAGAACTGAAGCTCAGAAAGAACTTTTGTTTTCAAATTTAAAATGTGCTTATTAGTGTGTGTGTGTGTGGCACACTCATGTCTGATAGTGTGTGTGTACCACACTCATGTCTGATACTGTGTCTGCTCCACACTCCTGTCTGATAGTGTGCATGTGTGCACGTGTGCACATGCGCGCCTCACATTCCTGCTGAGAGCTGTAGTTAGGAGTTTGTTCCACCATGTGGATTTTGGGGATTGCACTGAGGTGACCGCCCTTCATGTGGCAAATGCCTTTACTGTCTCCCCAATGCAAGTACTTTTTCATTTCATTTTTTCATTTCACTGCAATTTTTCACTTGCGTAACATTTTTCTTAGGCTACTTCCAGTGACCGTGTTTTTCTTCAGGCTTGTAGTCACAGTGACATTTCCAGAGCATCTGTATAGCTTTCTGTTGCTGCTGTAATGGAGCACTGTGCACTTGGTGGCGTAACAATTGGCAGTTCACATATCTTGAGTTCAGAACTCTGACCTAGTTCTATTGGTGTTGGCTGGACTGAATTCTCTTCTAGGTCCTATAGAGGTGCCTGGTCCCTCCTTCTGGAGGATCCTAGAGGCTGC
Organism: Ellobius talpinus; assembly: GCA_001685095.1. Classification (NCBI taxonomy): domain Eukaryota; kingdom Metazoa; phylum Chordata; class Mammalia; order Rodentia; family Cricetidae; genus Ellobius; species Ellobius talpinus. The sequence goes on along the minus strand of LOJH01000420.1, from coordinate 57,929 downwards.
CCATAAAACTTGGCTTGTGTGGTCTGAGCTCCTCCACCTCCTAACCTGCCTCCTGTTATCCACCCCAGTATTTTGCTGTGTCCTCTGCTGGCACACACACCTGTGTCCATGCTGGCACACACACACACACACACACCTGTCTCCCTGCTGGCACACACACACACACACACCTGTCTCCATGCTGGCACACACACAGCTGTCTCCATGCTGGCACACACACACACAGCTGTCTCCATGCTGGCACACACACACACAAACACACACACGTACGTTTCCATGCTGGCACACACACACCTGTCTCCATGCTGGCACACACACACACACGTTTCCATGCTGGCACATACACACACACACGTACGTTTCCATGCTGGCACACACACCTGTCTCCATGCTGGCACGCACACAGCTGTCTCCATGCTGGCACACACACACACGTTTCCATGCTGGCACACACACACACACACACACACACACACACACACCCGTCTCCATGCTGGCACATTTGCTCTGGAGGAAAACTATTGTTTGTGACGGATATTGAGAGTGTGGTAGGAAGCACTGACTCTAGACAGGGATTTTTTTTTTTTTAAAGTGGGAGTAAAGGGACCCGCCCACTTTGCCTTGTGTATGAGGGGCTCATGGGAGCAGAGTCCACAGATAATCTGTTAGTCAAGTTTCTCATGTTGTGACCAAACACCCAATGGGAAGTAACTCAAGAAAGTGTCTATTTTGCCTCCCACTTTGAGGGCACAAGCCCTGGTGGGATGGCACAGACAATAGGAGGGGTGAGTTAGTTTGTCTTTCTCTCTTTATTCAGTCCAGGACCCCAGCCCATGGGATGTAATCACAGTTAGTGTGGGTCTTCTAGAAACTTCCTTACAGACATGCCTGGAGCCGTGTCTTCTAGGTGTCCATAATGCTGTAGTTTTCTTTCTGTTGCTGTGATAAACATCATGACCCAAAGCAACTTAGGGGAGGAAAGAGTTTATTTGGATTGTACTTCCAAGTCAGAGTCTAGTATTGAGGGAAGTCAGGACAGGAACCGAAGACAGGAATCTGGGGACAGGAACCATGAAGAGAATGCTGATTGCTGGCTTGCTCTCTGGCTCACTTGTTCATGCTCTGCTAATTTACCTATAAAGTCCAGACCGATCTGCCTAGGGATGGTGCTACCCACAGTGGACTGGGTTCTCCAACATCAATCACAGCCAAGACAACTTCTCACACCCAGTGCTGCCAAGTCTCTCTGCATCTGCTACGATAGACTCTGCCCTGTGGAACCATAATCCAAAAAAACCTCTTTATCTTCCTTGAGTTGCCTTTTGTTGTTTTGTTGTTTTTTGAGACAGGGTTTCTCTCTCTGCAGCTTTGGAGCCTGTCCTGGAACTAACTCTTGTAGACCACACTGGTCTCGAACTCACAGAGATCCACCTGCCTCTGCCTCCCGAGAGCTGGGATTAAAGGCATGTATTACTATTGCCTGGCTCCTTGAGTTGCCTTTGGTCATGGGGTTTATCATAGCAACATAGAAGTAACTAGTACAATACCCAAGATATTATCTGTACATGAAACAGGGCAAGATCGCAGTAGTGTTTTCCAAGAAAATGTAACTAAGGCCAAGGTGATGGAGCTTGTAGTATGTACCATCATGCCCACACTCCCTAGAGCATAAAGATGAGCAGGATGTAGCTTGGTACCCTAAGGAATTCACTGACATAAAATCAGCCTTGTCTTCCAGTGGAGATCGACTCTTGGTGGCTCAGTATTTAGAGCAATGGTATTTAATTTTTCCTAATACTTGCATTTTTGGGGGTGGGGTAGATGAGACAGGGTTTCACTGTGTAGCCCTGGCTATCCTGGAACTCACTCTGTAGACCAGGCTGGCCTCAAACTGACAGAGATCTGCTTGCTTCTGCCTCTCCAGATGCTGGGATTAAAGGCGTGTGCTATCACCGCCTGGCTAATACTTGCATCTTAACTATTAGTATAGAGGTTCTCAGGCTTTAGCTCAGACCTCCTGAGCTAGAATTTTTGGCAGAGAATCCCTGGAATCCACATGGGGCAGTCTTGATGCTAACAAGTGAACTCCTTCGGGTGAGTCTGAAGCCCGACAGGATTGTGTTAGGGCTGCTAACATCTGGCTCTTTGCCATCTGTGTCCCACACATTCCTTGGTCAAGATGTGATGTTTGTGCTGGTGTATGGGATGGCCCATCACCTCAGCTGTGTCTTAGAAGGCACAACTTGACTTCCCAGCTGCTTTAAAATATTCACACCCCTACTTAGAAGACCACTTTCCATTTCACAGCTCTAACAGAGAGGAGTCAAACTGCACCACCATGCACACACGCATTGCAGAGGATTGGCTGGACTTCACCTTTACCTGTGAGGGCAGCTGCCAGGACCAGGGTGGGTATCCCTGTCTGCAGGTGTTCGTAAATCTCACCCACTCAGGCCAGAAAGTGCTTCTCCACTACGATGATGAGGCCGTCAGAAGCAACCCCAAGGTAACATGGATCCGACAACTCAAGAGTTCTCTCTGTTGCCCTTCCATAGTGCTGTCCTGGGTGGGGCACAAGCCATTCGTAGAAAGTCAGTTTCCTTCTAGTGAACATTGTCTTCTTTGGAGAGTGTGGGTCATGTTCCCAAACTTGCTATGTAGCCAAGGATGATGTTGATCTTTGGAATCATCGAGCTCTACCTCCCAAGTACTGAGATTACCAAGTCTTGTGAGAAGTGGCTGAGGATTGAACCAGGAATGTGAATGTGAGGCAAGGGCTCCACCAACTGAGCAAAGCCCCAGCCCCTTCAGAATATATTCACAGTATTCCATCAGGATAGAGGAAGCTGCAGCAGTCTTGGAGAAATGGGGTACATGAATAGGAGAGGTATATTCCAGCTTCCTGGTTCAGTGTGAAGTCCTAAGCAGGCAGTGTCTCCCCATTGTAGTCCTGGTTAGAATGAATGAATTCAGTCTTCCTTTAGCCAAGCTGGTAATTCTTTTTTGGGGGGGAAGGGTGAAAAGACAGGATTTCTCCGGGTAACTCTGTCCTGGAACTCACTCTGTAGACCAGGCTGGCCTTGAACTCACAGATTCACCTGCCTCTACCTCCTGAGTCCTGGGATTAAAGGTGTGTGTTACTACCACCCTGCATTAATTATTAAGACATCTAAAGAACTTATAGTTTAAATAAATTACACCACTGGTTCATGTGATTTATAGTTCAGTTACATGTAACTATAAAGGTTCTATTAGATGACATGCTATAACAGTGTTGCTGGTGATTAAACAATCTAATTAATGATTTCTGGTTTTCTACTTTGGATGCAGTCATTTCTAAAGTCACACATTAAAGAGGGTGTGTGTGTAGACACGCATGCCATGGTGTGTAGAGGTCAGAGGATAACTCACAGGCATGAGTTCTCTCCTTCCACCATGTGATCCTGGTGATAATAGAACGGAGGGGGTCAGGCTTGGCAGCTAGCACCTTTGCTACTGTTCCTTGCTCCATGTCTCACATTTCTGTAGTCCTCTCAACATGGAAGCCCAATAGCTAACAGACATGGTCATTTCATTCTGTGCCTGCTGCCAACCTTTCCCTTCTCTCCACACTACGTGAGACGACTGTGCTCTATACCATGACCCCCAGCACAGCATCAGCCTGCAGTCCTCATTGCTGGCCGTTGTTGACAGTGCTTTTTCCCTCCCCCAACCTCCCAGTGCTTTTACATGCCCAAGTGTCACCGAGACAGGAATGATCTGCTCAACAGTGCCCGGGACATCAAGGAATTCTTCGATCACAGAAATGGAACTTTCACTTGCTTCTACAGTCCCGACGGCCAGATGGGAGTTGTCCTGAGGAAGTCCGGCCACAAGGTTGTTTTTCATTGCTTATTTTGGCCTTTACTGACTTTGCTGGGTGGGGCCCTGATTGTTGGCTTGGTGAGGCTGACACAGCATCTATCGCTTCAGTGTGAACAGTACAGCACGATGCTGAGAGTTCAGGCAGGAGGCAGAGCATCTTCTGTGGGCAGGCGCAGGGCTTCGCTGTGCAGTGTGGCACAGAGCCAGGGAAGGAAGAGAGGAGAGCTGAGGAGGCGGCCCCAGCTCTCCCACCCCGAGAGGCTCCAGCCTAAGACTTGAGCAGTGTGGGGTATGGTCAAGCAAACTTGTGATCCCAGCACATGGGAGGCTGAGGCAGAAGGATCAGGTTCAAAGCCAGCTTGGGCTATATATAGGTCTTGTCTAAAAAAAACATAGCTGGGGCCGTAGCTTCCAGATAGAACACGTGCCTAGCATGCACAAGACCCTGGATTTGATCCCCAGCACCAAAACCAGCCATGTCTACGTACAAACCTGGTGTGTAAAGGACAAAGGTGGGTCCCACAGCTTTCCACATGGGAGGCAGCTTCAGATGCTCATTGTTGTCTATCTATTCTGAAAACATGTACAGTTTCAACAGTTTCTCTTTTTCCAGTCTCCTTCACACGAGCCAAGGGAGCACTTTCCTTCTCATAGGCAAAATAAATTCAAGGCAGTTCTCTGTGTAACCTCAGTTCTCCATGGAATGTGCTGGCATGTAAGAAGCCATTACTAAGTCTATCTGTCGGGCACTCAAGTGTCAGCATGTGCAGTTCATGTGAAAACATTTCTCATAGAAAAAAGTACCGGGAGCTAGAGAGGTGGCTCAGTTGGTAAAATGAGAACCCAAGTTTGATTTCTCACACATACAAAACAAAAACAAGCAAGCAGACAAAACAACAAAGACCAAACAGGCCAGGCCTCTTGACCTGTACCTGGAACCCCAACACTGGGGAGCTGGAGACAGGTGACAGCTAGAATAGCAAATCTGTGAGCTCCAAGTCAATGAGAGACCCTGCCTCAAAAACCAAGGTGGACAGCAACTGAGGACAGCCACCTGAAGTTGCTCTGGTCGCCACACACCAACACAAGCATGCAGGCATATGGACAGCACACATACACATACTCACAGCCAGCAGTTCATTTACTGCTGTAGATTAAAAACTGCCAAATAACACCCCCAAAACCAGGTCTGCCACATTTACAGCAGTTCCTTCTTCCTTAACTCTTCATTCCAAGAGGAAAGCCGCTGTCTAGAAAACCCAGCTTACACTTGCTTGTACTTGACCTTGTCATGTGGCAGCTTTTTACTTTATGGCACTTTCCAGTTAATTATCCTTTCCCTAAGTTCCTTTCAGTCTCCGTGGGAACGGGAGAAATGACAAGTGTGAAGTAAGCTGTACTCAAGTCCAACATCCACCTCAAATAATGCACACCGTGGAATGGTCCTGCTTGGACAGTCAGTGCTCTAACAGAATCGGCCAGGGGGCTCGGCAGTTAAGAACTGCTTGCTTCTGCTGGGTGGTGCTGATGCACGCCTTTAATCCCAGCACCCGGGAGGCAGAGGCAGGTCAATCTCTTGAGTTCGAGGCCAGCTTGGTTGAGGACAGTTGCAGCTACACAGAGAATCCCTGTCTAGAAAAACAAAACAAAGAAACAAAAAAAGAACTCTTGCTTCCCAGCACCCACAAGATGGCTCAAAACCATCTGTAACATCAGTTCCAGGACATCCAATACCCTCTTCTGGCCTTTGCAGCCACTACACGAGTGTGGTGCTTATACATTTATACATACATGCAGGCAAAATACTCATACACATAAAAGGGACATTTATACATACATGCAGGCAAAATACTCATACACATAAAAGGGACATTTATACATACATGCAGGCAAAATACTCATACATGTAAGTTTTAAAAAAGTCAAATGAGGTGATTATATATGTGTCACAATACTTCCAGCTTAAGATGAGTATATGAGCTGAGGAGCTCAGTTTTTCCAAAGCACCTCAACACATCTTTACAGTTCCACACACAAAAATGAAAACCCTTCAATGTAGACAACAAATTGAGACTTTTGAAACCACTTTTGAGGTGTTGATGGAATCAAAGTCACACCTGATTCTAAGCCAGTTTAAAGCGTGTTAGTAAATTCAAGTCACCAGTTAGCAAAGTGGCTAAGCCAGCAGAGTGACAGCTACAGGAAATGAGTCTTGGTGTTTCACCTTCTCCCTGCTGTGGGCTTTCCTTCCATCCATAGCTTCTCAGGGGTGGGATTCGGGAAATGTGTCTTTTGATGATCTCCAGGCATAAAGATGGGGTGTGTGAAATAGCAAGCTTAGTTTTGGATAACTAAGAATTAATGGAGACGAGAGTAGCTGTGAAACCCTTGTGCTAAGCTGCAGCAGCCTACTCGGTCATGCTTGGTGGCAGTGGCGAGCAGGTAAGCTCTGACAGGTGTCCCTCTGCTTCCCCTCTCTCTTCCTTTGGTTAACTGATCTGCCTTGTAAAGGTTGTGAATACTATGTTGTATACCAAACCTTCCCATAATGAAATACACAACTATGCATGTCCGAGAAAACTGTAAATGGAGATTCTGTCATTTTCTCAAATTAAAGATAAATCTCAAATCCATTTCCTAGTGAACTTGACTTCCAAAATACCAATATACAGTTTTGTGCTTTCCCCTCCATGCACAACATAGAAGTGTCAGGTGTGTTTCCCCAGGGGTTTCCCAAGCAGTGACTACTGGTTCATCCCCGGGAAGACAGACATGAAGCTGAAGAGTCAATCTGAAGCTCAAGCCACTCAGGAGTCCAGTAAATCAAAGCAGCAGCGGGCTTACTGTGGAAGCAGGAAGCATCAATGCTCATGTCGTTACCAAAGGCAGCTTTCCTTCGGCACCGCTTATAATGGGCAGGGGGCAAAACAGTTTGCTTCTACAGTGACTTCATGTACAGACTCTAGTTCCTAACAGACCTGAGAAAATGGTCCATTTCCTACCCATTTCCACACATATACTCACTCCTACTCCTATGTATGTATATATCAGCTTAAAACACAAGTACTCAAGTCTCAATTTTTCTTGTTTTTACTACTGAGAACTGAACCTAAAGCCTTATGCACTACGGCACACATGCTCTAGCACCAAGTGATACTGTGACAGCTAGCATACTAGCCAAGGGATGTAGTAATACTCCTTTATGCTTTAGAGAGATCAACATTCGTTTTTCTAGTACTTAGTGCCAGGGCAGCAAAAAAAATTGAGTTTTCTTCTTTTTCTTCTAGACAGGGTTTCTCTGTATAACAGCCCTGACTGTCCTGGAACCTACTTTGTAGACCAGGCTGATCTTGAACTCACAGAGATCCTCCTGCCTCTCCTCCCAAGTGCTGGGAATGCCACCATGCCTGGCTTGACTCAGTTTTTCAATCAAATATTCGTAGTAATTATGTAGCAAACTCAAATCTAACTAGACTCTCTTCATAGCAACACTAGTTTGCCTTTGAAGAGAAACAGCAAGAGGGATTCTCACAGCTCTTGGCTTACACCACATGCTAAGCACCATTTGGACACGAGGTAAGTTTTCTTTCTTCTTTAATGAACATGATGGTACATACTGTGCAGTTAGGGACAAGCAGACATTGACAGTGGTGATTAGCGCAGCCAGCGCAGTCACAGGCTGAACTCCTTGCTGGGAACAGCATGACAGAAGAGGTCTCCAGTTTAGTGAAGTGCAGTTGTCTATATTCTAAGCCAGTGGATCTCAACCTTCCTAGTGTTGTGACCCCTTAATATACATAGTTCCTCATGTTGTGGTGACCCCCAACCATAAAATAATTTTGATACTACTTTATACTGTAATTTTTCTATTGCTATGAATCATAACACAAATGTCTCTGTTTTCTAGTGGTCTTAGGCGACCCCTGTGAAAGGGGCATCTGATCCCAAAGGGGTCGCAACCCAGAGGTTGAGAACAGCTGCTCTAAGTAAACAGCAAACGGAGCTTTGTTGTGCTGAGTACTTCTGAGGCAAGGGTTAAAAGTACACTAAGAATGTTTCTTTTTCTTTCTTTTTCAGACAGGGTTTCTTTCTGTGTAAGCCCTGGCTGTCCTGGAACTGTAGACCAGACTGGCCTCAAACTCAGAGAGATCTGCCTACCTCTGCCTTCCAAGTGCTGCCCAGAAAGAATGTTTCTAACTAGTTCCTCTTACACAGAACCTCAATTCACTGAGTGAACAAAATGGAGAGAAACCATCTGGCTGAGAAGGGAGGGGCAAGTTCCTCGCACAAGTGGTGTGCAGTCATCTTTTTGTAGTGCTTTATTCCAAGGTATTAAAGTATTATATTTGGAAGCAATGCATTCTTTTAGATTTCATTTAGCCAAGCTAAGTCCAAAGACTGAATGATAACAAAACCATCAACTGCATTTGAAACCTGGATTCTTGGATCCTGGGGGGAGAGGGGGTGCATCACCTGTATCCTTAGTGCTATGGAGCCTGGGGGGAGAGGGGGTGCATCACCTGTATCCTCAGCGCTATGGAGCCTGGGGGGAGAGGGGGTTCATCACCTGTATCCTCAGTGCTATGGAGCCTGGGGGGAGAGGGGGTGCATCACCTGTATCCTCAGCGCTGTGGAGCTAAGACTAGAGGATCTTAAGTTTGAGGGCAGCCTGGGCTACACAGTTAAGACTTTGTGCCACCAAATGACAAAACCGTAAAAAACTACCATCACCACAACAAATTCCTTTGGGTTCTATAATCAAAAACATTCCTAGAAATCAGATAAAAGCTACTTTTCCCAAACATTAAGAACATACAAAAAACCTGACAATTTTTTTTCTTACAAACCAAGAGAAATAACTACATTTGGAAATTCATACTCAAAAGTTTTAGAGACCAAATATCCTAGGATGGCTCTGAACTTACTAAGGCAGCTGAGGATGACCTTGAACTTGTGATCTTCCTGCCTCGACCTCCCTATTGCTGGGGTTACAGGCGAGTGCCATCATCCCTTTTATACAGTGCTGAGGCTCAAGCCCAGGACTCCATGCATACTTGTCAGGCCCTCCAACAACTGAGCCACATTCCCATATTTCAGGAGGAAACACTGCAGCTTGTCTGCCTCCTTGCTAAACTAGATCCACAAAAAAACACCACCTAGAAATACACACCATTCTGTCACACTATTATTACTGTGATACATTAGATGAGGCTAAAAAGTCTACTTGGCTTATAAAATGTTTTTTTTCTTTTTGTACTTAGTAACATGAAGAATGGAGTCTATTGTTAGCAGTCAAAATCAGCCCACACAATACACTACGAGATTCATTTTAATCCTGCCCGCCAATAAACACTTTTTTTGATACCTGAGAGAATCCCCTTCCAGTTCCATTCCCACTGCTCTAACTAGCACACAGCTGAGACCCACCATACCCAAAAGCCAAGCAAAAGAAAAGGCACTACATAGTAAGATGGAGGTGCACAACCTCCACCAAATGAAGATTCCACACAAACTCATTCAAGAGTTGCCACTAAACCTGGGCAACTCCTAATAACCTCAAAGCCCTTCTGAACTTTAGAACCTTTTTCTGTGTTAGCCTGTGCTAACGAAACAGTAAGAGAGTAACCGTGCTGTGGATGCCAGACTCAAGAACTAGCACCACAGGCTGCCCTGACTGTATGGCTTTGGAGCCATGAAATTTTAGCACTCCCGAGCTGTAAGGCATGCCAAGTCTGACTTGCAAATATAAAAATGGCAGAGCCCTACAGAGTCTCTGTGTTGTAAGACCTGAGGCACAGAATGGCAACTTAGCTATTCCCCTTTATGAACCTTTAGAGATAAAGGCTGCCCAGGGCATGACACAGGATCGGTTCACAGTCTTACTCACTGCAGTGCTTTTGTCTGTTTAAAACAGCTCAGCTGTACTGCTCTGCCACCAAGAGTTACTAATTAAAGATGCTGTCAGGATTGAGATTAGTCTTTCAAATTCCGAGCTGGACGTGATTCTAGTATGTGCGATATATCCCCATAACTTCCAGCCCCTCTGAGCTTCCCCTGCTCAGACCCCTCCTTCATCCCCCTCCCCAAACATCTGGAGCAGAAGTAGCACAGCCCCCAATGCCACAAACCACCTTTGAACTTGCTGCTTTGGCGATGTCATGGACATCAGAATAACTCTTAAGGTGGATTCTTGAGTGTGTGGGTCCAGCCCAGGTCTGCAGTTTGCAGGGACATAGAAATAAGTGGACACTCTAATATTCAGAAAAGATTAACATACTAGGTGTAACATATTGCTGGAAATTACATTTCTCCTAAGAGCTGGCAGGCATGGACTTGTGACCAAACTACAAATCAAAAAAATTTACAAAAAGTATGCTAAGGAACGACCCGAGGTTCATGTGCTGTGAGGTTTCCACTGTACCATTAAGAGAGGCTCCTCATCTTTTCTGTAATGCCGTTCATCTCCTGATGACTACAGAACACACATGGGCTGTGCTCTACCTATGATGATTACCAACCAGTTTAAGATAAAGTTCAAGGGGGCATATACATCTAACCAAGTAATTATTTCCTGATTAATAAGAACTACACTTTACACAAAATACTTTATCAGCAGCTGTTTTCATCAAAAAAACCAATAGTCAGTTTCACAGTTGAAAAAATTACACATTAAAATATTTTACAATTCATTATATGTTCCCCAGGCTCCCATTTCCTGATGGGCAGTAATATAAAGCAGAGTAGAAGGGACAACCTCAAGTCTGATGACTCTGACACCAAGTTTTACAGAGGACACGAAGAACCACAAAGTCTCAGGTTCTACGATAAAATAGCAACCAGATTCCATTCTTCTTGTAAAAACTCTAATTAGAAACATCTTTAAAAACAAACAGAAAGCAAACAAACAGACAAATCAAACTCCACAGTAAGATGAACAGATTTCAAATGAACAGCAGTCTAAAAACCTTCAAACTAAAGGCCTTGTATCGCTGCAATGGTAAGAAGTGAAAGCAGGATGGAAGTCACTTCTTGCTACAGCGTACGCAGTTTCTTTAGATTCGCTTTCTTTCCTTCCAGAAATAATCACTGATGAAACATCCTCAAGTGACTTAGTGAAATTATGGAGCCAAAGTCAAGATTGACACAATATTCAATGACAAGGATAGCCATTTACAGAGGTGACTGCTCCGCAGGTCCTTCTGATTCTCAAGCACCTGGGAGTGGCACATTATTGCTCGCTGAAAACAGATTCTGATCACCCCAGTTCCGATTTGAGTTTTAGTACTTTGTCTTTTTTAATACAAACCATTCTCCTTTCTTTCTTTACGTATGTCCTTTATAGAACATAGATTTTCTATCAATACAATTAATGTGTTCGTCAATGGCATAATAAGCTATGTGGTTGTGTTTTAATTGTGCAGACTCTAGAAGGTGGTAACTACTTGAACTAATGCAGAAAAAAGGCAAAAACTACCAATTTTGTGCAAGGAGGCTCAAGGCTTTGTTTTTTGTTTTGGCACTCAGGAAAACACAGTTCTTTTTGTAATTCTTCAGTTTCCACCATCAAAGCTGTAGATTTGTACCATGTCACTGAGTTTGACTGTAATAATCCCTGATATAGAAAAGAATGGGATGTTAGTACCTAGCAACTGCATATCTAAGTAACACAAAGTGTTAAATGCCAAGTAAATAAGTTAGGAAGTTTTCTATATCTGCAAAAGAATCTATCCGGTTTTCTGCTTAAAACAGTTTAAATTCTGATTAACTATTCCAAGACAGTTTACAGAACTAAGTTCCCCTAATCTTCAGGTTTTCCTGTTGGCAATAATATATACATGCTTTAGTGAAGTACCTAAATCTTCAATAATTATGCCCTTTAAGGGTTCTAAAATAGCCAGATATTAAGAGTATTTTTATTAGAGTCCCATTTACTATTCAAAACTTCTACTCTAGGTGTCTGACATCACTGGCAAGCGCTTCAAAGGGATGCTGTTGTTCTAGAGTGTACAATGTGCACTCTTCGTAAAGAGGCTCTCCAGGAACACTCCTAAGCTAGGAACTGTCAGGAAATTATTGCACATTTTTTCTTTTTTTTTCTTTTTATTCTTTTTTTCACTTTTTTTTT
>LOJH01000420.1:23049-45929 GCA_001685095.1 Ellobius talpinus | reverse complement strand
TGTGTGTGTGGGGCACCTGAACATCTGCTAAAGCTATTTTCTAGGACAGGAATCATTCAAACACTGAGTAGAAATCTAGAGTGATCACTAACATTAGCCCTACATCTTAGATGGATGATTTCAGAATGCTCAATAATGCACTCTGTGTGGGATGTAATAATGAAGTTGGAGTGAGACCTGACCACTTTGAAATGGGACATGATAGTAAAATGGGTTAATGTCCTTATTTTTATCATTGAGATATGAATACATAGCTTACGAAGGTAAAAAAATTCATGGTTTCTAGTCTCTCATAATATAAAAGTCATTCATGACCAGACCTCAGTAGAGGGCTTAAGAGTCAGGATGATAGTCTACTTTGTATTCATCTAGTAACTGGTTTCAGAGGGTTGTGCCATTCTCAACTATAGATGGATGGACGATGAGGGCATTGGGTGAAAATGGACAGCAGTGGAAGGAAAGCGTATGCTGCTCAACTTGTTCCTTAGGGAGTCATACAGGGGATCTGAATAAATGGAATAGTGCCTGAGCCTCACCTACAGACCAAGAGAGAAGCTAACCATGCTGTTACCAATGATAAAAAATTTGGGGTGCAAAACAATGCATGACTATGGGACAGATTATGTAAATAAAGAATATATATTAATGATAGTTTCTATAATATAAATAGCCTTTAATAAAAAAAAATAATCTTTTTAATAACATTAATACTCACTTCTATTTTCTGGAAAACATGCATGAAAAAAGTACTCAGTTCAATTGCAAAGGAGAAACAATCAGCTCAAAGTGAACACTGTACAGGTCAGAGACAGGAGCCCTGCTGGCCTCCTCAGATCACTGCTGTACTTGATGCCAGCCCAGAATCCCCAGGAAATAAGTCAGATCCTTGTAAATACTGTCCAGAAAAAAACAACAAAAACCAAAACCCAACAAGAACACAGCTGTCTGCAGGTTATCACTTGTGACTGCTTTCCAAACCACAGGGGAGAGACCAAGTCCATCAAAGGGCTGTGTGTCAAAGCAAAAAGCAAGCCTTTACCCCAAGTGTTGTTCCTCATTAAGCAGGGAGTCAAAATCCCCACTTCAAACCATAAGTCTGAACAGCAACAGGAAAATAAGTATTTCCATTCTTCTCCAATTTAATTTACTTAATATAAAACTCCAGCTTACTCAGACCTAAAGCAGTCACAGCCTTGGTTGTGTCCACATTGTAAACAGAACCCTGGCAAGACAAACAGAACAGCATTCTCTTTTCATCTCCAGCATTTCTATGTATTTTGGGGATTTTTGTTTTGTTTTGTTTTTTTTTTAAAAAAGATACAAACAATCTTCAAAGTTTACCTTTTTTTGGACTTAAGGCATAACATGAAATTGCTTGTTATTCTAAAGCTGGATTCTGAGATGAACTAGTTTAGTGCTATCGAACCCTGTTTGCGTGTACAGTGTTTCAATTATAGAGCATGTTGTTCCTGACTGTGCCATCCCCATGCCACCATCTGCCTGTTGTCACTCACTGCCGTGCAGTGGAGAAACAATGCGCCAGCTTGCAGTTCCCAGCTCCCATCTCAGTTCAAGGCATGCTGCTTGATGGTGTGGAAGATCCAATCCATTTTTGTTGTCCAGCCGCCGTGATGTGCGTCATTCATTTGTTTTGTGAAATACTCCAAGGCCTCTTGCTCAGTTTTGTCTAAGGCTAAAGTCTTTCGAATATATGCAATGTCATCAAAAGACTGCAGTTCCGGCATTCCAGAGCCAAGCATCATTGAAAAAAGGTTGATGAAGAGATTGGCATGCTGCCGAATTGCTAGGTAAGCCTTATAACACATCTCCTGAAACCTGCAAGTGGGAAGAACATTTGGTCAGTGCACGAACTAGTACTGACTTCACAGAATTAGCACACTTGCCTTGGGTGAAGGTCTAAAAACTACTATTCCTCTCCCTGCTCCCCTGGCTTACACCATTCTAGAATGTGTACTCTGTGCATAAGTACTTTAGTGCCTGCCAAGCACCTGACATACTGCTTGGAACACTGTGGTTTTAGTATTTATGAAATGCCTGAACTGGTCTATACTAAAGTAACATCTCAAGGGTTTGGGCACTTAAAGTCGGGACTGACTTATACACAGAACAGAATCTTACAAAAATCCTTTGAAATCGAAGACAGACTAACAACGTAGCACAAGGTGGCAGGAAAAAGAATAAGCATGCGTAAGAGTTAACAGTTTGCTAGCTTTCCTCCAATTAGGACCAAAACCCACGTCCTAACCACACTACATGTTTTTGACAAGATAAAGTTAATTACTTTAACAATAGCCAATAATTTCAGTGTGTCCTAAGCTTTAAGGGTTACTTTCTTTTAGGTCTCACTTAGCTTGATGAATGAAATCAGTTTTCATTTTCAGTCTTCCCCCGCATCAGACAAATGAAAAAACCAAAGCCGCTGGAGCCTTGGGCTTCTCCAGCTCACACCCACTGCTCTGAAGCACAGAGTGTAGACCTGCTGTGCTGCAGGCGCCTCCCCACCAGTCTCCGAGCTCACCTCTCAAACTCTCTGGTCTTTGTGTACTCCTGGGCTCCTTTACTAATCACTATTAAGAAATCTTGAGTCAAAACAAACGGCACACGTTCCCGTTTATAACCAAATTTTTTCTTCTTGTGATCCAAGAAGTGCCCAAAATCTATATGAAACAGCTTTCAGAAATAAGAAATTATATTTTAGTTTACTATGCAGATATAAAAGACCTTGAGTCAGTACATTTAAAGAACCCGAAAGCACGCTAACAGTTACTACCTGTCCATCGTCTTTCACCATGATGTTGCTATTGTGCCGGTCTCCAATTCCCAAGATGAAAGTTGCCACACAGTACCCAGCACACGACCTTGTGAACAGGTCAATGGCTGCGTCATATCTACAGAAAGAAATAAACACCTCATGGGTGTTGTGGAAACAGAGTAGCTGGGGAAAGATGGCTGAAGTTTTACATTAACATTGGGGGAAAACAATGTCTGAAGACCTGAGAAGTTTTGAGATTCTTAAGTTTTCAAGAAAATTTTTAGATGTTCCTTGACCTAAGCTTAATTCTAACCAGAAGGAAAGAAACATCCATCATAATTCCCTCCCTGTGGTATGTGTGTGTGCCTGTGTCAAGGTCAGAGGTCAACACTGGTGCCTTCTGTTCCTCACCGTCTTATTCATTTAAGGATTCTGACTTATGTGAATTTTTGTGTGACTGGATCCACATCTGTGGGGTCAAAAGAGGGTTGGATCCCTGGAGCTGAACATGAGCAGCACAACTGTCAATGTGGGTGCTGGGAAGGAAGCCGCTGTCCTCTGGAGGAGCAGCAAGAGCTCTTAACCTCTGAGCCTTCTCTTTAGCATCTCTCCACTTTAGTTTCTGAGAAAATGCCTCTCACTGAACCGGGACTCACTGCCTGCCAGCCCCTAAGACAGAGCTGTCCTGGCTTCCTGCCTCAAGCACCAGGCTAAAGACCCATACCACAAAGCTTTATAAGGGTGCTAGAGATTGAATTTTGGTTTTTATGCTTGTGCAAAAGAAGGTCATCAACTGAGTCACCTCTCCAGCCCCCAATTTTTCTGTTATTCTGAGATAGGGTCTTACACTGCACCCAGGCTGGCCTTGAACTCACAGCATACAACAATCTTCCTGGGTTAGCCTCTTGGGTGCTGGGATAAGCCACAATCTGCAGGAGAAAATTAATTTTTTAAGGGTCTCACTATATAGCCCTGGCTAGCCTGGAACTGACTATGTAGTCTAGGCTGACCTCACATTCAAGAGAGATCCACCTGCTTCTGCCTCTTAAATGCTGGGATTAAGGCATGTGCCATTATCGATTGTGTTGAAAATTATTTTCTAAAACATTTTTAACAAATTAGAAGTAAAAATTTGAATGTATATTATTTTTTGAGTAAGATATATTCTACTTTTAAGTATCTATCCATGCATGGGCATGTGCATCTGAGTGACGGTGTCCTGGAGACAAGAACAGGCCATCAGACACCCTGGAGATGGTCTAACCATTATGGGTTCTGGGGGCTGAACTTGAGTCCTCCAGGAAAGGAACATGCACTCTTAACTGCTGCCCCACCAAATGTTTGTTTTGTTTATGACTGAGAGTAAGAGGATGTGAGATACAAGGTGAATGATGGAGACCCATCAAATCAGAAGCAACCCTCTCGCTCACTCACAACAGCCTTCACTACTTCAAAAGGGACATGCATTTTTCCTGACCACAGTGGTTTTCTCCTTAGCCAAGAAGTCCACTGAGCCAGCCACAAGCATGTAACAAACTCAGGAGCAAACTCACATCTCGCCCTTGTTCTTATCCTTGAGCCACTGATGCAGTGTGTGACTGTTGAACTGCAGCGCCCCCTTCAGGCCTCCTTTGCACTGGATCTGCATGATGGTGTGAGAGTTCCTCACCACTTCAATGAGCCCCACACAGTCCCCAATGGAGAGACAGCCGTAAGGTAGCATTCTGGAAAATTGACAAAGGCGGGACTTTAAAACAGCAAATGTTTTTGATTGAAATTAAATCCCCAATTCTCTCCCTTTCTTTAATCCTTCCATGCATAGTCCCTTGTTCTGTCTTAAATCCTGGCTTATTTCTGTTGATACACACATGCACGCACACAATCTTCCTAAATATGTAAGTACAACCTGTTCTCTATATACAAAATGTCATTTGTATGTATGTTTTCAGGGCAGACCATTTGGTACTGAATAACCAAATGAGGGGTCTCCCCTGGGAAGGCGGTCTCTCACTTTCAGATTTCCGTAGCTGTCCTTGGTCTTTGTTTAGGACTGAGGCCTCAGGTGACTTTCCTCTTCCATGTTAACATGTCTACTGCTGACATCTTTGTTCAATAAAACTGCAAATATTCTAGTAGGCCAAAAATATTTATATTAAATTAGTAAATTTAACATGAATGACCTTTATTATCTTAGCTTATTTCTCTTTATTTTCTTTTTTATATTGACAAACCTATCCCTAAAAATGTATGAGTTCAGGTAAAACCAAATCATTGTGTATTAACAGATCATTTCATATGGAACAAAACAACTTATCCTAAAAAAGCAGTGAGGGAGGCTGGAGAGATAAATGAACCAGCAGTTAAGAGCACTGGTTGCTCTTTCAGAGGACTCAGGTTTGGTTCCCTGCACCCACGTGGTAGCTCACAACCATCTGTAACTCCAGTTCCTGGAGACCCTTCCAGGCACGCATGTGGTACATCAACGCATATGCTGGCAGAACACTTGGACACATAAAACGAATTTAAAAAAAAAGTGAAAAACTGTCACTTTTTTCCCCCCAAAATGTTTTTAAATCTGGGTTTGATGGCCAACTGTTTTTATTAGTGCTGGGCGGTGGTGATGCATGCCTTTAATCCCAGCACGTCGAAGGCAGAGGCAAGTGGATCTCTGTGAGTTCAAGGCCAGCTTGGTCTACAAGAGCTAGTTCCAGGACAGCTAAGGTTGTTACAAAGAGAAATCCTGTCACAAACAAACAAACAGACAAACCCTGTCTCAAAAATAAAGATTTATTCATCCACTGATTATTTTTATGTGTATGTATGTGCCAGTGTGAGTTCACATGCATCACACGCATGCATGAACATGCAGAGATTAGAAAAGGGCATCAGATCCCCTGCAACTTGAGTTACAGAGTTATGAGCTGCCACGTGGCTGCTGGGAACCCAATAAAGATTAGCAACTGCTATTAAACACTGACCCCATCTCTCTAGCCCCATGCCAGAGGTATTACTTACATTTCTGTAAGTAACAGACATGAGCAGTTTTTCTTATGTTGATGGTTGTTTTGTTGTCTTTTTGAAACAAGGTCTTGCCTTGTGGTTTAGGCTGGCCTCAAACTCAAGATCCCCCTGCCTCAGCTTCCTGAATGTATGGGTTACAGTTATGTGCCATCACTCTTTAAGTTTTATACATGATGCTTTAATTAAGCACATGAAGAAAGATCTACATACAGGCAGGCAGCCAGGAAAAGGAAGAACAAAGTGATTTTTTTATACTATTCTATAATTAATAAGATATTCAATTTGCAATGTGGACTATAAAACTGTACTAATAAACTTCATGCTTTTACATCTAAATTGACTTGTGTCTGAATGTGTGTTTTAACATTAAGGACATTATGTGTTCCTGTACGCGTCATTTAGAAGATATCATGACTTGTAAGTTTCATAGATTTTCTAAATGCTGGTTCTTTTTTATAATGGCATAATAAATAATAAAATATATTAATTTTTTTGGTTTGTTTTTTGAGCTATGGTCTTGCTGAGCAGTCCAGGCTAGTCTGGTACTCTTCCCTGTGATGTCAAGTCACCTGAACTCTTGCCAATCCTCCTGCCTTAGTCTCTCAAATACGGGATTACAGGCATGCGAACCACGTCCAGCCACAATTGTTAATGCTACCACTAATCTCATTAAGAAAAGTCTAAATTGGGGAATACTCATAAACAGGTTTTCCACAATTCTAATTTTTCCCTCTAAAATTCAAACTTTATTACTGGCAATACATACTACCATAGTTTTCCTATGAGAGACACGTGAGGGGGTTCATTTTTAATGAAAACACTCGCCAAAGAGCCTCGCTGAATTATGCCTGTCCATTAGATGTTTCTGTTTCGGTGTTTTGGGTACAGGGATTTGCTATGTAGCCCATGATGGCCCTGGTCTTGTTAGGTAGTCAGGTTGGCCTTAAATGTGGATTCCCCTCCTTAATCTTCTGACTTCAGGGCTTAAACGCATGTCCGTATACTTGGTCATCAGTTTGTTTTAAAATAAAAATGGTATTTCATGAAAAAGCAGCTAGTTTTACAACTTACATCCAGAAATGCTCACCTGTGACCTAACCGTGTTTGGGATGGAGAAGAAGTGATTTTAGGGAGTTCTATCTTGTTATACTGAGTATTAAAAAGAGATAAGCAATGCCTGCAGTCAAGGTGGAGCCATGGCGCTGACAGATGCAGGGCCAGTCTGGAGCGCTTCTCCTCTGTGGTCAGAGCTGAAAGGAGCTGGAGATCTGAAGAGAGTTTTGACATCAGACATGGAGATGCAGATCTGGAGTCTCCCTGCTGGTTTTCAGGCTTGCTTTGGTCCAGTAGTCCCTGACTATGCTCCCTTCCTTCCTTCTAGAATGACAGGGCATACACTGTGCTATTTTATGTTGAAAGTATGTCATCTTCTCTTTGATTTTACAGGGGTTACAGTTAGAGATTGGCTTTTCTCAGAAGAGTCTTTGGACTTTTATACAGTACTGAGATGGCAAAAGACCATGGAGACCATGGAGACTATGGGACTAAATGGATCTTGCATTCTGATATAACATGTAAGCCTATGGGGACAGTGAGTGGACTGTGGTGTTTGGAAGGAGAACTACCCCTAGAGGCTCATATATCTGCATGCTTGGTCCCCAGCTGGTGATCTTGGGAAGGATTAGAAGTGTGGCCTTCTTGGAGGGGATGTGTAGGTGTGGGCTTTGAGGTTTCAAAAGTTCAGTGTCTCTCTGCCGGCTGGGAGGTAGGTTAAGGATGTAAAGCTCTCAGCTATGGTCCCAGCGTTCTGCCTGTCTGCTTTCTGCTGTGATGATAATGGAATAACCCTCTAAAATTGTAAGTTACAGCCCCCCACCTATAAGGTGCTTCCTTTCAGAATTGTCTTGGTTGTACTGTCTCTTCACAGTGACAGAACAGTGACAGAGATGATGTCCATCAGACAAAAGCACTTCTGAGCAGACAGCTTCTCTTGTGTGACTTTTAAGGATTTGCAAGAATCAAGTCAGAGAAAGAAGTGCTATTAGCAGCAGTGACTATGAGAGCATAACACATTCCTGCAATGTTAGAGGACGAGAACACAAGCGATCCATCAGAGAACACTGCAAAGAACTGGAAATTGATAACAACTTCAATTGCTTTCCTAAGTTTTGCCACGTTTATTAAAAGGTAGAATTACTAAATTTCTATGATGAAACTTGTTTCTAAACTTCAATATTCTTAAATTTCTATTTGTGTTTGTACATATGCACATACATGTGGGTGGCTGTGGGGGTCAAAGAGGGAGTCACAGGCAGCTGCAAGCCACCCAATGTGGGTGCTTGCAACAAAACTCCACTCCTCTGCAACAGCCAAAGCTTATTTACCACTGGGCCACCTGTGCAGCTTCATGTCTGAACTTTAATAAGTCTGTTCTACTGATGGTGCCACTCCAAGGCACGGGCAGTCTTATGGCACTCATGAGACAGTTCTTTTCACTTAGGTGAGTCTCATCAGCTACGGGGCCAATCAAGAAAACAGATGAAAAGGCAATTAAGATCACCTCTTAATCACTACTGCACTTTTTTTTGATTTTGCAAATATTTTTAATATAAGCTTCTAGACTTCTACCATTAAGAGTTTATTGGGCAGTGGAGGCACATACTTTAAATCCCAGTACCAGGCAGAGACAGGTGCATCTCTGTGAGTTAGAGGCCAGCCTAGTCTACAAAACAAAGTTCTAAGACAGCCAAGAGCTGTTACAGAGAAACCCTGTCTCAAAAAAAAGGATATTTTCATTAAGACTTTAGTTCACTCTCTTAAGATAATTTTCATTCCATTCTCTGATTACCTACCGAAGGTCAAGGCCTTGGTTTTGCCAAATGTTCTCCATAATTCGGATGATCTGAAGTGTTAACATATCTTGCCGCAAATCTGAAATTCAAAAATGTTTAGCACACTTAATACCACATCAACACTTTTTGTCAGAAAGAGCTATATTTAATCTTTAAAATAATTCACAAGACAGAAATGTTTTAAGTTTTTAATCTACTTCTAAACTATCTGCATAATCATCTGGGTAATGACAAGGTATTTAAAAAGTTCCGACTATATTTACAATATTTACCTTGTGTAGAATCCAGTGTGAATGTGGCCTGTGATGAAATGCTGGGGTCAAGAGCACTCACTGCTGAGTTTGCTGCTCTCAGGAGCCACTGGTGAGCCTCCCCCATTCCCTCAGCCCCTTCTCCACATGAATCAGGGCCTTCTTTAAAACAGTCTCTCAGATGACTAAATACATTCTTTGTCTGGTGGTTCTTTCATTTTTGTCATTATCTGTTGAATATTTTTTGCCCAGTCATACTTTAAGCCACAAGAGGCAGGCTCTGCCATGGTCCCAGGGTCCATCACACAGAATAATTAAGGAATGGATGCTATGCAATCCACCCATGCACACATGAAGTAAGCCAAGGCAGACACTGACTCCAGGGCTCCTGATTCTGAAGGAGATCAATTTCCACCTCAATTATGAAGGCTGACAGTCAGCTGGAGGTTGAGATTAGGTCCTGACAGACTGGCACCTATTCCCATAAGGACTTTTTTGAGATACTTTTTTTTTCTTTTTTTTTTTGAAAGTCTCATGTAGCCCAGGCTAGCCTTGAATTGGATATTTAGCTGTAGACCTTGAACATCTGGCCTTCACCTCTCAAGAGCTACGATTATAGCTGTGTGTCAAACAGCTTTGATAGAAAGACTGTTTCGCTGGAGTATCAGGACCACCTGTCCTCATCTTAGTTCTGCCCTTTCCCCCTCCTACAACGCCAGCTCTCCTCCAGGTCAGCCTCAGTATACTTTAGGAGGATGGATCCAGCCTCAGCAACTTCTTTGGGGTCTCGTTCTGTGTGATTTCTTAAGCATACAGATACAATTTCTTTCTCCTGTTAGTCTGGCTTCTGCTATTTTAATCTGTAGTCCACCCTAGGAATGAATGAGGGTAGACGTATGTCATTTTTTGCTTTCCTACTCATTGTGGGGTTAGGAAGGATTACTAGACTTAGAATTACAGGGGTCAACCTTCAGTTATTTCTATGGTTGCTAAGATATATGACAAGTGAGTTCCTTGTGGCAAGAGTCTACCTTCAAGTCAGATGAGGGGAGCAGAGAAGTATCTGCATATACCCACTCTCTCCAGGTCCTGGGTTCAAAGTCATTATAGCACAATATCCCATTTTCCAAAGTCCACATGCACACTGCAAAACCTGAGGCATTTTTAATATTTTACACTTTATACAGCAATCCTTAAATGGCTCTCAAAGGTTCCCATGGTTCATAACTATCCCCCATGTGTAAAGACAGCGACATGCACTCAGTATGAGCTCACTCTCTCACCATCGCCATTTTTAAAGATGATCTCATTGTTCTGAAACAGTAGCTCTGACATGATGTCTGGGTTCTCCCAATTCAACCATAGTGGCCTTTTTGCAGACGACATAATTCGACACTCTTCAAGCCTGTAAGACAGTTAAAGACTTTACCAGGCACCTTAGTTTTTTATACTTTTGGTCCTTTGGGTTTATTTTAAAGACAAATACAATATAGCTTTTTGAAGTGTTACAAAAATTAAAACTTTTCCAAAGGAAAATAATCTTAAAAATGTTTACATAAATTTTCAACCAACCTAAGGACACATCATTGGTTTTATATAGACCATTCCCAATTCTGTGTATGATATCACAATGTCTAACCACAGAAAGATTTAAACTATTATCGAAGTAGCAGAAACTGATTCTGGATAGGTCTAGTTGAGCCTATTTTACTATTATTTTACTATTGTTGTTTTACAAGAACTGGAGGAATGGATTTTGTTAAGACTTATTTGGAAAAGTACTTGTTTAAACATGACAATAAAGGACATAAAAACCTTACCTGAGGTTCCCTAGTTGATGAGCAGGGTTCAGAGGAGACAGAAAACCCTGCAGAGCATCCATGAAATCTGGCTGTCTCATCTGTTCAACCAAAAACTTCATCTGTACCTGATAAAAAAAAAAGCACAATCCGTGTGAGAAGTGGATTTCATGTGGGAAAAGCAGCTGCTGCTTCCTTCACACACTGAGAATGCAGTGCCTCCATCCCTAGGCCGGGCTAATTCTGGTGACATCCATGACTGGGGCAGTATTGTCAGGGAGGCATCAGGGTGGGAGCATGGTTCTGGGAGACAAGCTCTGCCAGCTTCCACAGTTCTAAGCAAGGTATTTATTCAAGCACTACCTACAGACCAGCTGTGGCTTTTGTAAATCAAGGTGCATTACACAGACTGTCCTGCCATTTGTACACTGGCTGCTTTCACAGCTGAGTTCAGTAGGTAAGGCCAGATTATGTGATCTGAGAAGTCAAGTATTTACTTGACTTTCAATAAGTCTGCTGATCCTTATTTGAGAAGATAAACAAAAAGACCAGTCTACTTTAGATTTGAATTTAATATTCTTACTTTTAAGACTTCTTGGAAAACTTCAAGTATTCACACTGTTAGGTAAAAAAGATCCCGTGAGGATTAAATGATCTGGAACCCACTTGATGTGCAGGCTCTCACACTACATGCAGTTCACATTATGAAGACCTAGCCTAGCCATCAACTCAGAATTACCAAGCAATCCTGATACGTTTTTAAGGAAACTTTCATTTATTGAAAATATAAAATGTGATAGAACTAAAGCTACAGGCTAGGAAGTCTTAATTTTCCCATCGGAATTTAAGTAATGAAGCTATTTCTCTATATTAAGTGAATGGCTAGAAAATCTCATTACCACTGACTAGGCAGCGCTTTTGAGTAAAGGCATAAAAGAAAGAGATCTCTGTCTACTCTAATATTAGCACAGGGCTCTCATACTCTAATATAAGCACACAGCTACCCACAGAAACCATTTGTATTTCTAGAGTGGAACTTCAGTTCCTCACCATAATGTCATCTAAGCTGACAAGTCACTGAGTGATGAACTCCAATTTCCTAATGAAACTGCTGTACAAAGTCAGTGTGTGATATGAAGACTCTAGCACAAAGAAATGCTTAACAAACTATATGCTGTAAAGCTTTTCAAACTACTGCAATATAATCATTTTTCTCAAAGCAGTCCCGCTGTCCATAATCACCATGTCAGAAACAGAACAATTCTTTTTAATTTTTCCTTTTTTTATACTTATTTACTTAATTATTTACATGTACCACACACTACACCAAGTCTGGTTTATATGGTGCTGAGGACTGAACATCTATCTCATACATCATTCACATATTCATATATCACCAAGAGCTAAATCCTGGCCTTTTCCCTATCTTTACTACTAATCTATATTTGAATCTATATACTACACAACTTTACGAGTCTATTCAATCACATATTTTAAGATCTAAATTAATACAGCAGCTTTTTTTAGATTAATTGCTCAACTTTAAAAAATCTATTTTTCTGTTCTTTGCCTTTGGGACTCACTGATGGATGGATCTTCCTGTTTCACTGGAGGGGAGGCGATGTTTGCTTTTCAGCTGGCAGTGATGAATGAAGAGGGATGGGGAAAGGTCCTAGGAACCGTGAGTACAGCAGATGTTTACTGAGTCCAGTTAAACTCACTACTTGTTTTCAGGGTCATTATCAAAATTACAAACGAGGTAAGAAAAGACCATTTAATTCCCACAGCTCTATAAACAGAGTACACAGTGGGCACCCTTATGTTCAAGAGAGGAGACAGGAACTTTGCTCAGGTCATGTGATTAACTTCCTTCTCACAACCACTGTATTCAAAGTATTATTTCTATTTTGCAGTTGAGGAAAATGAGTCTTAGGACGCTACATAATATATGTAATCGCAAAGTTGGAAGACAGTGGAATTTGAGTCCAAATTGTAAGGACCACAATCTATGTGTATACTGGGCTTTTAAGTAACTCAGGCCCACTTCAAGAGTCCAAAGTCAACAGGAAAGTCATTCACATACCTTTTGTGTCTCATCCTTCTTCTCCTGCTTGAGGATGTCAGTCAGGTTGATGAGCTTCTCCATGGCCTCGACTTGTCTGTTCAGGTGCTTCAGATACATCCCACAGGCACGGCAGTAGGACTCCAGCAGCAGGCCAAACCTCTGACTAACAGTCTTATTGTGCATTTCAGATCTAAAGGAATAAGCAAGATTTATTTATGTGTATATACAGTTTTGCTATTTTTTGCTCATTTTATGTATATGGGTGTTTGCCTGCACATACGTCTGTGTACCATGTGTATTCAGTACTTGTGAAGGCCAGAAGCGGATGCTGGATCTCCTGGAGCTATAGTTATAGACTGTTGTGCTCTCGACACCGAGACATTGCTTCAGCCCTACAAGTAAAGTGTCTGGACAAGGCGAAACTGTAATCTTGATCAAGAGGCTGTGCTAGGAAAACTGAATACATGCAGACAGGAAGTGCGCTTGGATTTGATTCTAATTCACGTATCAACCTATATATAGTCTTAAATGAGCATATACATGTTCTCAGAACATACGAAAACCCATTTTCTAGCCCAATAAATGTTTTAATCAACAATACAATGATTAAAACACCTACCAATTTAGAAGAAAATAATCAAGTGTTTCAAGTAGTTCTTGGCCCCCTATAATTTAATAAGCAACTATGTATTTTACTGATCTAGGTTTATTTTGGCTACTAATATCAATGTAAGATA
Source organism: Ellobius talpinus (assembly GCA_001685095.1). Taxonomy (NCBI): domain Eukaryota; kingdom Metazoa; phylum Chordata; class Mammalia; order Rodentia; family Cricetidae; genus Ellobius; species Ellobius talpinus. The sequence continues at coordinate 32,431 of LOJH01000420.1, read as the reverse complement.
CAAAGGAAGAAAACAGTAAAGTAGAATAAAGTAAACTGAGGCAGGTAAAAACTCTCTGAGTTCTGAGATTACTGGAAGCATGTTCATACATTCCTAACTGTCTCTATGCTCATTTTAAACACAGCTTCTCTAGATACCAACTTTAATTTAAAAACAAACAAAACGAACAAACAAGCAAAAAAAGCCACACTAGATACAAACCTGTTTCTAAATTTCCTGAAACCTAGGTGGTTATGGCAACTCTGAGTACTATATCACACTGCATAAAGTAGTCTTTCACCCCTGAACCCAACCTCCCTCTCCCTCTCTGGAGCAAGAATTGGCCTAGTAATTGTGATCCCCTGCCTCAGCTTCCTAAAGTCCTGGGATCACTTGCAAAATCCACTTTCATTTTTAAAGCTTATTTTCTAACAAGAAACGTTGGACTCTGCCATTACTGTTCTGAATTCCAAGGTAAGATCCTCATTTTGAGACAACTTCATCTATGCATACAGTGAAATATCACAACATTAATTTGCATCTGGAAAATTTTACTTGGCTCAAAGTGGAAGCAAAACCTTTGAAAATATTTGCAGTAACAGTACAGAATTCAGTTATGACTTCTGTTGCTCATTTAATTCCAAAGAAAAGAACAGGCTTGAAACAGCTTTCCAGACAGACAAGGCAGCAAGATTCATGCACTTATTTGGGAGGTGAGTTATATATATCTAAAAAATTTGGTAGAAAAAAAATCTGACTTACTTTAAATGCCAAAAGAAAAAATGGCCAATCCTTTGATTTGTCAACGCTTTCTTGAGTAAAAATCTCACAAGCAGGTTATCCAAATATTGTTCATATTTTAAGACCTGAGAAATTAGAAAAAAAAACAAAAACAAAAATTCAGATGAATCAGGCCCATTTCTGCGTGGCTGGACTTTTAAAAAATGCTATAAACAAAGTAGCTCCTATCATTAGTAATATTTTTTTTTTAAAAAGCATAAAACTGATGCTACTGCTTTGATAAGCTATACAGATGTGGCGTAAAGTATTTTCAGTTTCCAGTGTCTTACCTGCACGAGCTGAATGAGGTACTGAGAAAGTTTATCATCTGTTAAGTATTTTTCCAAGCACCGAACGGCAAAACTCCGAACCATGGGATCCGGGTAATTACAGTCCAGAAGTTCCATGGCCTGCTCAGGCTTGATTGGAGGCCAGTCTTTGACTAAGCAGTACATCTGTGGGCAGAGAAAGACGGTACATCATATGTAAAACCTAAAGCAGCTTTAACATTTGACTTTAAAATTAGTCTAAAGCCAAACGTGGTGGCACATTCCTTTGGGAGGCAGAGGCAAGAGGATCTCTGAGTTTGAGGCCAACCTGATCTAAATTAGCCAAAATAGCCAAAGCTGTTTGTTACACAGAGCAACTCTGCCTCGAAAAACCACACACATACACACACACACACCTTAAAAATAAATTAGTTTTATATATAAAATGATTATGACTGGTGTTTCTTAATTATGACATCATAACAATTTATATCTAAGTCGATGCAGATTTTCTGAGAATTCATGATTTAGGGAACATACAGGTTCTGTGAGAGTACCTAAATGATCTCACCTGGGCTACTTCATCTCTGGAATTCCACTTGACAGACAAAAGCAACTTGGGTAGGATTTCAGGAATAGTTACACAGTAGTGTCTGTTAGGGAAGACAATAGAGAACGTGTTATAGAAGGTTCTAACATCTAATTCCCCCATCATACATCTATAAGAAGTTCTAAGCTTATCATTACTATTAGCCTATCTGAAAAGCCAACTTCTGAAGACTATGGTTGTACATACATTTACTTGTCTATGCAGTTACAGTTAAAATGATAAAGACCAAGAATTCAAATAGAGGATAAATGTTGGCTGACAGTTAAGAACAACCATGTATGTGTTACTCTGCTCTTCAGGCATTCAAATCGTTTACCTCTGTGACCCCCATGAGCTTACTGGACAAGGTGTGTGCTTCACAGACTCCCTGCAGATCTGAACTACAATTCCCTCCATTAGATCCATCAGTATGGGGAGCTAGTGAGATAGCCAATGGGTAAAGATCTTTCCAACAAGCCGATGTGTACACACAGAGATATGGGGAGTGGACTTCTGCAGACTGTCCTCCCTCTGGCCTTCACATGTATACTGTGACACATGTGATCTCCACCCCACAATGATAAATAAAATGTAATAAAGAAAAAAATATACTAGTGTTCCAAGCAGCAACATGATTTACAAGTGAGGATAAGGCAGTATTTACTTCCACAAAGAGAAGGGGAAAGGAACTTGCCAAATACAGCATCTAAATCAATGAAGCCATAAGTAGCTTGTCTAAAGTGTGCATGTGTGCATGCATATGTGTTCCTACTTGAATATTACTTTAAAAAAAATCTAAGACAACAATCTGTCAGTCTGAGGCTACAACTGAGTGGTAGAGTATGTGCTTAGTTTGTAGAAGGCTGTAGGCTAAATCTCCATCACCAATTTATTAATAAGGAATTTAAAAAGCTTGAGGATGGGGATATACCCAGGTTACCTAACATGCATGAGGCCTTGGGCTTCACCCCAATTCCCAGTACCTTGTAAACCAGGTGTGGTGACATACCTGCAATCCTAGTACTTGGGAGGTGGAGGCAGAAGGATCAGAAGTTCAAAAGCCATCCTCACCTACAGTTCAAAGCCACCTTGGGCTGCAATCCTGCCTCAATAACAACAAAAAGAAAAAACAAAACAACTCTTAAATGTTTAAGTATCAACACAACATGTGTCTCTAGAAAGAAATGTCTGTATCCATACTTTTGAAAAAGTCAACATGAATTAAGAAAAATAATTAAAATTCATTTTATTTACTCTACTGGGTATAGTTAAAATGTATGTATATGTATATATGTATGAATATGACAAGAACAAACCAGAAGTGACAGATGCATCACACCTGTAATCCCAGCACACAGGAAGTGGGCTGAGGTGGAGGGTTTTCAGGAACAGAGGCAGCTGGACTGTGCAGTGAACTCAAGTCCAGCTTGGACTACAGTGAGGGACCATGTTGGTCACTTGGCTTCCTGCCTTGAGACCATCATCCCAAACACTTGCCTGTGGCTCCATAGGAAGTCTTTCTCTTGTTCAGTGATTTCAGACAGTGGGTCCCGGGTGCAAAGTGCTCGAAGCTGTTCTTTGTCATTTTCTCTTAGTTCATTGTCTCTGGCGAGTCGGTTACTCTGTAAAGTAAAGTATAACTTTACCCAGGTTTCTTTGAGACTCATGAGTGATATGTTTTGAAAAGCAAATAAACTTTTAATAAAGCTCACACAGCTTATTAACACAAAATAATTTATTCTTCCCACAGAACCAATTTAAAACAGTATTTGTGAAGCAATGCAGTCACATGGTTATTATGGCCACCATGCAGTCAGGTGAGACAAGGACGAAGGGAAGGGGGCAGCTCATCCTCTCCCTGATGGGGCCCCTACTACTCCATTAACTACAGCTTGATAATGCATCTGGCAGAACAGAGCCAGAAGCAGCAGAATAATAAAATAAAAATGCTAACTCTTTCATGTTCCTTGCTAAATCATCCTTGTAACTGTTGGCAAGCTTTTAAGTTTAAAAAACAAATTAAGATAAAAAAGATGAATTAACTCATCAAAGCACTATGCATTCAATATTGAAGAACTAAATAGAAAGTAACAAACATTATATAATCACATGTAATAGATTTATTCTCTTCAAATACAGATTATTTGCTTCTGAGTCTTTGAATAACACCCCAAATAATCCCAAAGTGTCACCATGTAAAAATAAAACAAACAAAACAAGAGGGTCTGTAAGATGGCACATTGACTGGATAAAGATGCTTGCTGTCAAGCCTGACAGCCTGGGTTTGATCCCTGGGATTCACTCACATGGTGAAAGGAGAAAACCAACTCCATCAAGCTCTCTCTGACCTCCACAGGTAAGCTGAGGCATGCACACTTACTTCCCACAATTAAAAAAATGAGATGTAATAGATCATCTGAACAGATACCATGGATGATTATTATACAAACAGATACCATACTCTAGCCTTTGGAACAGTATAAACAAAAAGAGTCCTCTGTGTTAGTTGGTCTTTATATATCGATGCATCCTGAAGCTACATAACTGGATGAGGAAGGACATAACTCTTCAGTAAGCATCGGTTCTGTGTGTGCTGTGCCCTGCTTTGCTCTTCCTGTTAGGCTTAGAAAGTAGATCTTACTCAGACAGTACCCAATCTGTAGGAGAGTTTTTTTTTAAAAGGTAAAGAAGCCAGTGAGAAACGCCCACGGCTAAGGGGAGGACCACAGCAGAGGAGGGGTCAACACGTGAAACTGGCAGCTCAGGTTGAATGCTTTTAGTGATACTACCTAGGGGATGAAAGCCATAGCTTATTCTACGTTTTGTAATAGTTTCTGCAGCTATTCTAAAGCAGAAGGGAAGTCAGTTAGGAGGCTACTACATGGTCCAGACAAGAAACCTGCTGTCTTACTATCATCATTACTATCATCGGCATCTAATGGATGCCATTGCTTTTACAGTTTTTAAAATGTTTATATGTTAATATAAAATAATTTACAGAAAAATCAGAAAAACGCATTTTATTATATATTTTAACAAGAATCTAAGCGTAATAAACTTAAAGTTTTCTCCTATGTGCTTCATTTTGAAGTATCTTTGTCAAACTGTAAATAACACTGTCAAAACAACACTGGACACTGAGGGTTCATACTTTTGTTGAAGACATCAAGATGGTTATTTTTCTCGCTCAACATTTATAAAAAACATTTCATTTTACATTTATATTTGTAAATCACATGATCATGGAATGAATTCTGCATCACTTTTTTCCTTTCACAGGCCTCTGTATAAACATTTATTTGCCTTCTGCATTTCTTCATGGAGAAATATATCAAGTCACTGTTGATGCCCAACATTGCAATGATTAGTTTGGATAGTCAGCATGACTGGACTGGCAAAGCTTTGGTTAGTCAAGCACACAGCGGCTTTGAGACGCTCCAGACGAATGAGAAAGAGGAAGGGACTACCCTGATGGGAGAATCAGCCAACAGATGGGAGATCTGGACAGAATAAAGGGAGAGATGGATGCCTGTGCTCAGGCCTCCCCTTTCCTTTCCCATCAACTACCCCCTGGAACACCACGAAAGAGCTGCTCTGCTGTATGTGCCTTCCTCACTATGAGGGACAAAGACCCCTAAACATGAGCCAAAATAGGTCTTCCCTTCTTTGATTTTCTGTTTCAGATATTTTAAACTGTTTTATGCATATGAATTTTTTTTTGTCTGCATATATAGCTGTGTACCTTGTACATGCCTGGTGCCTGCAAAGGTCAGATGAAGGTACTGGACTCCCGGAACTAGATGGTTGTGAGCCATGATACGTACGGGCGTTAGGAATATGAGTCCTCTGCAAGAACAAGTGCTCTCATCTGCCAAGTCATCTCCTTACCTAGGTTCTTTGTTTCTCTCAGTGTATGCTATAGTAATTAAAAAGTGTTACACACATCATGGAGCATGGAAGAAATACTATGAAAGTGTGGCAAAGTTTTTGACAGAAAATATAGAAATAGAATCATTCCTTGATTAGCACTCAGTTGACTAGATAGCAGACAGTCTATCACTGGAAATACTTTCACTCACTTCATCTTTACTGAGGATGTATACTGTTTGACATTGTATTTACAAGACAAATCTGAACAACATCAGAGTCTGAAGCTGTGGTTCTAAAGTGGAGTGATTTCCCACCTCCCGTGGCCCTTTGGTTATATCTGGAGAAATTTTTTGATCATCAGTTTGTGTCTAGTGGTTCAGAGGCCACAGATATGGCTCAGCACCCTGCGACATGCAGCATAATCTACAAAATAGATGCACGTGGCCTTCAGAGCAGGGCTGAGGCTGAGAAACACCTCATAATTTCCCCAGTAATGATGAAACAGCTTCCTCTATAACTTCTATCACAAGTAGGGAGAGTGAGAATTTCTGTCCAGTCAATGTCTAAAACACCACAAGGAAAAAATTTTTACAAAGCTGGTATTTGCAGACTCATTTAAATCTCTATCCTCTTAGAAGATGTCACAGACACTGGGCAATTCAGGGAGGAAAGGAGGGTGATGGACTAATGACTGTACTTCCCTGCGGCACTGTCCAGGCTATTATACCCTCCTCTACATCTCTGTATTAGTTTAGTCTTCTCTGAGGATGACTGGAAGGAATGAAATAGAAAAATGCCTTAATAACTAGGAAAACTAAAGTTCCATAACTATCTTACACTTAGAAACATTCCCTATATATCTAAATGGCAAAGACTTCCATATATTCTATAAAAATAAATAAAACACACTACAAGCGATAAAACCTCAGCCCTCACCAAGTGTTACCTTACTCAAAAAAAGAGATGTTTTTTCTTTATTTTTGCTTTGTTTTTATATTGTGTACAGAGGAAAACAATCAGTTTAAACTGTGCGGCAAGATGTCCTCCGAAGTTCTTAGGCACTGCTCTCATTGTGCCTGGCCAGGCCCCCTTGCCAACCTCAGTCCAGTATTAGTCAAGTGGTATGACATCACGTGGCGAGGCGGAGAGGACACCCTCCTGGAGCCCAGCCTCTGTCATCAGGAAACAAGCACGAGTAAGTGTCCTTTGATCCGCTGCTCAGCCTACGGTTAGCATTAGATAACAAGGTAAACAGTTACACTGTTTTCCACACTTTATTTCTGGAGACCGGGACTAACATTTTGTGATGAGGAGTTGCTTTGCTGCCTCGAAGTAGAACTCATGTTTATACTTCAGTTTCAACTCCCAGCAACTACTCAGAGAGGCCTTTCCTGGGCCTAACGTACACTAGCTCTACCCACCTCAGTTATCCTTATACTATTGTTCCCCAATCCCTCTCCACGGCCCTACATGTTGTGTGATCTTGGACATCTCTTTAGCCCACAACTTCATTACAGAATCCATACATGGCAGCATTCAATACGGCTTCAAATAAAGTATGAAGAAACAGGACAGGAGGCTACAGAAAGATTTCTACTGTGGCATTGCTACAGAGTATTGTATTCCTTTACACTGTATGAAGACACATCACTGGGACAGGTTTCATAAAAAGATAAACAGCCAATAACTGGCCAGGGAAGAACTTAGTGTTGCTAGGTAGATGAGGAGGAAGTCTGGTATGTAGGAGTGAGGTAACAAGCCATTAGCCATGTGGCAGCATGTAAATTAACAGAAATGGATTAATTTATGTTGTAAGAGCTAGTTAAAAAAACCAAACCTAAGCTATTGGCCAAGCTTTCATAATTAGTAAGTCTCTGTGTCGTTTTTTTGTGAGCTTGTGACCCAAAGAAAAGTCCATCTACAACAGAGCTCAGTAGTATCCACACCAGGATGACCAAACTACACAACTCTCATGGACACAAAGCAGGTGCTCATCTCTAGACTATGGCAGAGACAAAGAAATTCAGGTGTGTGCCTCACCAGTCCTGTATGAGAGTAACTGAACCCAGCTTCTCGGGACACAGACCAATTGGCATGCTCTTCGATCACAGACATGTCGGGAAACTTCACCACACTGCTGAACCAATCAAACTCCAGCTCTAAGCAAGGAGTTTCCTATAAGAAAAAACAAAGGTTATTGCATACATGTTATGCTTATCTGCCATAAAGAAAACTGATTTCTAATAATAAAAAGCTTACTTTATTTGGATTTGACCCAGTAACACCAATAGGGTTCAGCAGATCTTCTAACCCATGTGGTACAGGCCAGAGATTCAAAGCCATTTTCCCGGATACTAGGGTGTCTGTGTAATCAAACAAGTTTATATTTCCCCAGGCCAATGGACAGTGCTCCTTAATGAAACAAAGAAAATATTCACAATTCTATGAATAAATCACACATTTCCAAATACACTTCTTCCCTTGGAGGAGAATTCAACAGCTGTACCTATAGTTAAAGGAATACAAAGTCTACCAAAGCCACAATGGCTTTCCAATATATCAGGGTTTTCTGTGCTTTTCCAACTGAAAATCCCAGGGTTTTCTCTATTTTAAGTGGACACGAGTTCCAGCGCACGAGTGAAGTGTGTAGTAACTCTTGCAGGCACCCAGCATGCTTAAAGAATTACACATAAACTCAGGACCTACTTATTCACCAGTCATTTATTTCTCAAGCTCTCCTACTGTATTCTTAAAAGATACACTCACTAATATTTTACAAAGCTTTAATCAATTAATCAAAAGTATTAATCAATTAATACTTTACTTAAAAAAAAGTCAGCATGGTGGCACACACCTGCCATCTGCATTTGAGAGGATGAGAAAGACAATTAGGTGCTCAAGAGAACCCTGGGTTACATACATGGCAGGATGAGTCCAAACCAAGAAACAAAAGAGGGAATCTGCCTGTTTTGTAAGGAAGCATGAATCAGAGCTGTCAAGGGATTCTGGAGATAATATCACCCGAGATACTTTACCTCCTTAGCACCCTTTCGGCCTTTAACAGAGCAAATGGAAAGGCAGAGGCGAGCAGCCCGAGGAAGATCAGGAATGTATATGTCATAATTCAGCCATTCATTCCACCTATAGAGAATTGGTAAAACAAAGCTATTCCCAGAATGCACATGGCTCCACAATACATCAACACTAAGACAAGGGAAATGACAATCAAACAAAGTCACAGGACAGAACTGTATTAAAATGGCCAAAGAGTTGGGTGTGGTGGCTCACACCTTTATCCCAACACTCAGGAAGCAAAGGCAGGCTTTGTGAGTTCAAAGCCAGACTGACCTATATAGCAAGTTCCAGGTCAGTCAGAATTACATAGTGAGACCCTGTTTCAAAAACCTGGATTGTGTTGAGGGGTGATGTCTGGGTCAGTATTACTGGACATAAAGAGTATGCAAAAAATTCAAACTTCACAGATGGAAAAGATAAAGGGCAGGTGGCAAAGAACATACTAACAGGAAACCTCGTGCATTAGCACTAAATACAACATTTATTATAACCAAACTGGAAAGCCCTGTAAAATGAACAAATACATACCCAACTTCACTATGAACAAAACACAGTAATGATCTATAGACTGCTAACTGAACTTTTCATAATAGCCTCCAAATGCAAATAACCCAAAAATGAAATACACTTGCAGAAGCGAGGATACTTGTTCCCTTTAGAGGAGGAAAACTCAATAGACTGGGCTTGGGCATGAGGGACCATTTTTTTCTATTTTTATTTTATGATCAGTGTCTGGGTGCGTGCGTGTGTGCATGTGTGCGTGTGTAAGTGAAAGAGAGAGAGAGAGAGAGAGAGAGAGAGAGAGAGAGAGAGAGAGAGA
>LOJH01000420.1:9092-19969 GCA_001685095.1 Ellobius talpinus | reverse complement strand
CACACACACACACACACACACACACACACACACACACACACACACCCCAGTCTCAATGCTTTCCAAGTCTACACTCCTGATTTTAATAACATTTTCACATTACTACCACAGGGATTTAACTTCTACTTAAAAAGATAATTTTTTTGTTTGTTTGTTTCGAGAAAAGGTTTCTTTGTGTAGCCCTGGCTGTCTAGAACTCATTCTGTAAACCAGGCTGGCCTTGGACTCAAGAGATCCTCCTGCCTCTGCCTCCTAAGTGCTGGGACTAAAAACGAGTGCCATACCACCCAGCTGAGAATTCTTTTTTTTTTTTTAAAGATACATCTGTGTGTGCGTGCCTGTCTGGAATATATGCATGTGAGTGTAGGTGCCTGCAGAGGCCAGAAGAGGGTGACAGGTCCTGTGAAGCCAGAGTTACAGTGGGTATGAGCTGACCAATGTAAATGTTGAGAACTGATGTGTCCTCAGGAACAGCAGTGCTGCTGAACCATCTCTCCAGTCCCTAACCAGAAATTTCAGGAGGTGCAGATGAACATAAGAACTGTATAACCTGTTTGTTTGGTCAGGACGGTTCATGCAGCCCAGGCTGGCTTTGAGCTACTATGTAGCTGGAGATAAAAGTTGAACTGATCACCCTTCCTTCAGCTGTGAAAAAGCTGTAAAAACCTGCAGGCACTACCACAGCTGGCTTAAACAGTTACTTTAATTTTCTAAAATATCAACATTGTAACCAACTATTATAAAGTCTTCCTTCTTATTTTCCTAAAATCTTACTTTTGGCTTTCAAACAACCAGGACAGATTTTTTTGCAGCCTCTTCTTGAAGCTCCTGGAATTCTTTGGATTGGTGGGTTTCAATTTGTAAAAAGATTGCCTATAATGTCCTCAAAAATACTATTTTTTAATCTCCTACAATCAGCCCACTTTGGCAAACAAGAAGTATGAGTGGGAAATTTGTTAAAGCTGTTGTTTTAATGACTCTTGGCTGCCTGTGTACCATCTAACCTCAATGCTGCCTTGATTGACCTGCTGTGACTCAGGTAAGGTGGTAACTGACTGACAAGTGACCATCTCCCTGAATTTGTCTTGTCCTAGGCTCTAGGAGAGTCATTAACTCTGTTAATGTAGTAACAAGAACTCAGTCTCCCTTCCTCCTAGGTCTCACTTGTGCACCCCACTGCACTCTGTAAGGTCCACCTTCAATCTGCAGTGCAGCCGAGATATTCCGACACTCTACTGCTATGAAATCAAGGGGTCTCTCACAAGAGAATCATACGAAGGAGACTGCCTTAGAGCTCAGGTCTTGATTTTTTCATCAAGAACAAGAATTTGACCATGTTCCCTTTACTCCTTGAAACAATGGCAGGAGTGAAGCAGAAAAATCTGACAGAGTCAGTCACAGAAAGTCCTTATGTTCTTTATGTAAATGGAAATGTGATAACTTGCATAAAATTAGTGACATGTACTATGTCCAAACCCCTCTTACCTAGGATTGGAACAAGGTACTCTTTGAGTGTTCACATTGTCACATAAGGGTTCTCCGCCATGGTAGATACCTGTGCGAACATAGATCTGAAAGAGAAGGAAAATATACACTATATATAGTGTATGCACACCCATACACCCATTCATATATAGGCATTGTGAACACTCAACAGAACCAAGCACTACAAAATAACTGAAGTAAATGACAGAATCATGAGATCTTTTGTTTAGATGGCCTCTTTGTATAAATTTACAGTTAACTGTTGCCTTTGCCCACTAATGATGGGCCTCTGACCCAGTAGGAAGTTAGCATAGCCACGAGCCCGGGGCACTATGCATAAAACAGAGGCCTTCACTTTTCCAAGATAAGCTGGTGTTAGGTATCCCTTCAAACTCCTGAAGCTAGAGGAAGAGTTCCAAAGTCATAAACAGCTCTGTTATGAGATGTCAAGACATTCACACAATAGGATTAAATAAAGACTATAAAAAGACTCACTTTAGGTCCGATCACTGTTTTTAACTAAACAGACTGTAAAACTTTCTACTTTAAAAAGCCTACAGTTATGGATATTACAATTATAGATTAACTGTGTGAAAGCTGAGGCAGGTGTAACTCAAAAAGAAATCATGACTCATTTATATTTTCTGAGATTTGTGTTTTAAGTCATGTGTAAAGCTACCACAGGTCAATAGTTTACACTGCTAAAATTAGGCTAATAAAACAATGACTTCCATAGAACAAACATCATCCTTTGTGACCTTACCTTATCAATGTCTCGAATATTTACATTTACATAGGTTGCACAAAGAATTTTGATTCTGAGTGCACTATTAATAACCCAGAGGGATTTCGTAGATGTCTCTCCATTCATATAGGGTGTGGCTGTGGAGATACGCCTGGAGTATGATGGCATTGTGAAGCTATCCATTGGCAGCTGAGAGTAAAGGCTCTCCTTCGCCATCAACATCAAGTTGGGCATCCTCCCCAGCATTATACAGCTTCTGATGTACTGTAAGAGATCAGAGTGAGAGAAGCAACCATTTCCCGTGAGGTTCTTCAACCCAAAGATAACATGTAGGAATGTTATGAGCATTTACAAAGGTGATTTTAAAAATCAAACATAGACCACACTTGTTACCAGTTGTTTATTTATTAAATTGGAATTAGTTTCAAAGAACTTCTGAATATATTTATAAAGTAAAAAACTAGGATCAATTTTTGACCCTATCATGTTACTCTTAACTGGAAAACACTAAAAAGAAAGATCAGAAATAATCACTGTAGGGAAGAGCAGCTTCCTCTGTCACAGTCCATGTCATACGTCTCCAGGGCCAAATCCCACACCCCTCCCTCCACACAGTTCCTGAGAAACATTTATTTTACTGAAACAATAAAGGCCCATAAGTAAGCTGGATTGGTAACCTACACTGGTAATTCTGGCATGTGAGGAGTGGATGGAGAAGATGAAGGTTTACGGTCATTCTTAGCTACATGGCCAATTTGAAGCCAGCCTGGGCTATATGAGACGCCATCTCGAATAAACAAAATTCCGAACAATAAAAACAATAAGCAAATGATACTCAGAGCTATAGAGAAATCAAAAAATGTCAAAATTCACTGATCTGAGTTTTAAAATAGCAGGATATGTGTGTGCAGAGTTCAAGGTCAGGAATGCTCCTCAATCACTGTCCACTTATTTTATTGGGAAAGGGAACATGGAGCTCAGTAAGGATGAGGCTGGCTGGCCAGAGAACTTTAGGGATCCTCCTGTCTCTGCCTCCCCAGTGTTGAGATGTCAGGCACAGGTTGCCAAGCCTGGCTCTTATGTTGGTGCTAGGGATCCAAACACAGGTCCTCCTCAGATTGTACACCAAAGCACTTTATCAAATGGCCCATCTCCCCAAGTCCAAGATAAAGGTTCTTTAAAAATTGTATTTGCTTATTAATGTACATATATCCCAGAGCATGCAGGGAATTCAAAAGAAGTTTAAAGCTGGTTCTCTCTTTCCATCTTGGTGGCCCTCATGATACAGGTTTTTGGTCTATGTTACTCCATACACATCATAACCCCATACTCTCCTATCTATGAGCAACTGAAGGCCGGTGTTTGTATTATAAAACAGTGATTGGTATGCACACCACTGATGCTTCTAAAAGGGCAGAGAAAGAGGAGGAAGGTCAGTAGTGATCTTAATAAACAATGCTCTACTTTAACACTGTCCCCGTATCATTATTGGGGAGCAAGAAAGTCATGAAATACTCCCTATTTTGTAGTTAGTATAACTGCCACATCTTCAGGCTCTCAAATAGTTATATTATTTAAATAAAAACTTAAATAGAAGGGGGGGCTGGTTGAAAGCAAGGCGATCAGAGGGAGTAGGGAAACTCATTCATCCCAGTGGGGCTGACTATGATCAAAACACATGATGTACATATATGACACAAATGACCACAGGAGGATAGATAGTTCAGTGGTGGAAGACTTGGCTGGCATTCATGAGGTCCTAGGTTTAATCTCTGGTAGTGGCAGAAATAAAACAAAACAAAAAGACACAACTCACAAAGGAAAATGGCATTTCAGTGAAACTTACTATTAGTATTAAACAAAATTAAAATATGCTAATAAATAAGCTTATAAATTCTGTTTGCTAATATTAACTATTAATCATCAAAAGTACAGGCTAAGAACATATGCAGCCCTGGCATGGGCATACATCACTCACCTTGTACTGGCTCAGAGGATACTTTTCTAGGAAATACTCATCGCAGCCACACACTTTCAGAATATATTTGCCCTGGTATTCTAAGACACAGAGTTTCAGCTGCTCAGACGAGAGCAGCATACTCCGAGTCTTCTTCCTGATGGCTTCAGCAATGACTTGCTCTGGCACACAGTCATGGTTGATCTTCAGGGTGTACTTCTGCTTGTCATTGTTTGGAGAGACGATTACCCAAATCACCACTATGATTTGTCCTGTAACAAGAAAACAATGTTGGATGCATCACTGTGTCGATTCATCTCTCTGAAGACAAGTTTCAAGACATTTTCACTGTTCTTGTAACTACAACCAGATAGGATTCTAGTTGACATGATTAACTAGAGGCCAAGATCTGGCAGAAACAGGCAATGCTCACATCTGGCAGCCTTTCACACAACATCCTAGGCTCCTTTCTGACTAGCCTAGTGGATCACTAAAACCCAAGGCTGAGCTCATCTCCACTGTAAACTGCAAGCTGCACTTCACAGAAAGACATGAGAAGGTCTCAAGTGTACCAGTTCATGAATTACTCAAAGGAAAGGGAGCACCATTGTTAGAATGAAGAAAAATGGAAGAAGAGTCAGAGAATAAATAGGGAAAGGGAAAAGGAATTTTTAATTTTTCTCTTATTAAGACCAATTAAGTTATGGACACTGAGAATCTGCCAGATGTGAACATTGCCTGTTTCCACCAAATCTTCACCTCTAGTCAGTGAGGTTAACTAGACATTGTTTCTAGTTATGGTTAGAGGAACAGAGCACAGACTTCTTGAAACTTGTCTTTAGAAAAGTAAAAAAACCACAGTGAAGCACAACAGTGTTTTCCTGTCAGAGGACAGATCATTAAAATGTTTGTGTCTGTGCTTGCGGTAGTGCTGGGTATTAAACCCATGGCCTTGTACACATAAGGCAAATGCTTTAGACAACAGCTCCTTCTGTTTTTATTTATAAAAAAGAAAAAGATAAGCAGCTCTAATTTTGTTCACATTCTGGCAAGAGTGAATTCTAAACTCAGTTCTTTAGTTTGAGTGAGAGAAGCATTCACCAAGGGCTGAGTTAGGGAGGCTGTGCTTCCTGTCTACGAGTCATCACTTAGCACTCTACTCGTGCTGCAGCAGTCCTTGCCTCCAAGCTCAGCATCCAGCCAGCAAAAAGCAATGGTGCAGAAGAAATCAGAGCAGTGAGAGGAGTTCACTGCTGACGGCCTCCTTACCTTTGTCTAACTTGTTGTAGATGTGCTTTGGCAATTCTGGGGAAGACTCCACATTGGGAGGGTAGACATACATTGCTCTGCTGTGAGGCGAGTTGAGATCCCGCAGATCCACGGCTTCTTTGCAAACATTCAGAATGTTCCTTCGGAAGTCCTGGACTTCTGGATCTTTAACCATGTCAAATTCACACACTGGCATGCCAATAACAAAACCTGAAAAATAAGGTATTTATAAAGAATGCAGGGCAGATGTGGTCCTTACAAACTCAGAACTGTGCACATTTGGAAAAGCCTAGGAGTCAAGAAAGCTTCTGAGATAAAAAAAAATCACTGATGAATTTATTTTAAGAGCTGATGAAGCCTTAAGCATTTTAAATATATGTATTTTCCATACACATATTAATATTAAAATAGAATCATTATCAACTTTTTACAGAGTAATAAAACTTGGCTATAGCAAATCTAAGTCCTCTTCCTAATTGCATTTTTTTTATGGAAAACCCTACAGAACATCAAAGTTTTAAAATATTCTATAGCTCAGGGGTAAAAACCACTACTTTAGATTTTTTTTAAAAAAGAAATTTACTTAAAGATTACAAAGGTAGTGATTCAGACAAAGTATCTTAACAATGAAACAAAGAGTAGATGCCAGTTATTTGCAGTTTAGCAATGACAATGTCAGTTAGCTGAAAATTATATCATACCAATTTCTCGATTGAGGATCTTCTCTTCACGGTTGCCTACTGGTTCAATTACTTTTAAAAAGGGTTGAAAGAGCCGAAGGTCACAAAGCCGTCTTGTTTCATCAAAAAATTCTTCTCTTTCTGCTTCTTGGGTAACACTTACAAAAATGTAAGAAGATTCATCTTGCAGAAGCTGATGCAGAGGGTATTTTCTGGCTTCTTTAAACAGTTCATGTTTGATGGTGATTAGTGTAGCCTCACGGAGGCATTCTAAAGTCACTATCATTCCATTTGGGAGTAAACATTCCACTAGGATTCGTGGGGGCATCAAGTGGATGCCCCACAGTTCACCCGACGATGGCCGTGGAGGCATTGTTCTGATCCTCTGCCAACTTTACATAGAAAACCACTTTATGGAATCAGAGATATGACTGTCCCCAAACAGTGCCCTGAACAAGAGAAGAAAACCACTTGTTAGAGAGAAGCAAATCCTGAGCGTACACCAACGATGACTGCACTGCGAAATGTAATTGTTCACATCCTGTTGTCTGAATGATCAAAGCAATAATAACTTATGTGTTTTAATCTAGACTGTTGCTCTAAACTATGCTATAAAGAACTTATTACAACAGATACTAGAACAACTTTCATTTAATTAGATTTAATGAAAAATTTAAAATATAGATTTCCTAAGCAAAGTCTCATAAAAACAGAGGCAATGGAAAGAACAAAAAAACAAGCTGCAACTCAACCAAAACTTCCCAGCTCACCAGGCTGGTGGTGTAGGCCTGCAATTTCAGCTACTCTGGCTGAGGCAGGAGGACTGCAGTTCAAGGCTTGCTTGGAAAGTTTAGCAAGGCTGTCTCAAGAACAAATCAACACTAACAGATTAGTAGAGACCTTGCCTGGCACGTGAGGGAGGAAACTCTTCCCCCCAAAATCCCACCAAGTCTTCTCTAAAGGTAACTGGGTTCTGTCACATTTATCATTCTCCATCATTTTAGGATGCAAGAGATTTTAAATATAAGTACAGCCCAGAAAAATCCAAATACTTTTCCTTCTTTACTCTTCCCCCAGCATATTTCAGTAATGTGATACTAAATGGCTAAGTCTTTCCATTTTAATCTTTCTAATTTCCCTCAAATATTTTTTATTATTTAAAACCACGTATATGCGTATACATCTGTGTGATATGTGCAAGTGAGTGTAGGTGCCTGCAGAGGCCAGAGGTGACAGATCCCCTGGAGCTGGAGTTACAGGCAGTTGTGAGTCACATGATATGGGTCCTCTTAACTCAAAGCCATATTTCCAGGACCCCTGCAATTTCCTTCCTATTGGTGGTGGGGTTGTGGTGTAGGAGTCCCTTCTGTTTGTGTGTTGCTTTCATTGGTTAAAGAATAAAGAAGCTGCCTTGGCCTAGTTGACAGGGCAGAACTGAGGCAGGGAAGACAGAACTGAATGCTGGGAGGAAGAGAGGCAGAGTAGGAGAGACGCCATGGAGCCGCCAGAATCAGACATGCTGAATCTTTCCTGGTAAGCCACTGCTACATGGCGATACACAGATTAATAGAAATGGGTTAAACTGAGATGTAAGAGTTAGCCAATAAGAAGTTAGAGCTAATGGGTCAAACAGTGTTTTAACTAATAAAGTTTTTGTGTGGTAATTTCGAGTTAAGCTAGCCAGGCGGCTGGGAGGAACAAGCAGCTCCTCCTTGCAACAGGGATGTTTTCTGCCCAGGTGATATTTTTAGACCACTCTAAGGTTTTGTTTGTTTGTCCAAGAAAAAGTCTAAGGTAGTCTAAGGCTGGTCCTGAATTTGTGAGATAGCCAAATCTAGCCTTTCTTATGTTCTGATGCTTCTGTTTCCACCTACTGACTGCTGGGGTTTGGTGTGTGTGGCACTATGCCTGGCTTCCATTCTGTTTTTAAAGGTTTGTTTTCTTTTTTTAATTTTTATGTGTGTGTGTGCGCGCGCGTGTGCGCATATGTGTGCATGTGTGTGTGTGCTTGCAGAGGCTAGGAGAGCATTAAATTCACACAGGTACAGTTGAAGTTACAGTTGGTTGTGAACTGCCTGATCTGGGTGCTAGGATGTGAACTCTGGTTCTCTGCAAGAGCAGCAAGTATGCTTAAATCAAAGTCCACCTTTCTAGCCCCTCAGTCATTCATTTGTTTTGGAGACAGGGTTTCTTTGTGTAGCCCTAGCTGTTCTGGAACTCACTCTATAGGCCAGGCTGGCCTCTAACTCAGAGATCCGCCTGCCTCTGTCTCTTAAATACTAGGATTAAATGTGTGTGCTACCACCCACCCCATTTGATTTTTAAACAATGATTTAAGTATTCTGTCACAAAACAAAATATCATCAATGGTTTTCCTTGAGGCATGATGATGAATCTGCATCATCTTTGTACTCCTGAGATAGACTGTCTTAGATGCTGAGGGATACATGACTCTGTATCAGTACAATGATCCCCTCACTTCTGGTTAAGTAGTATAACATTTTAAAAACTATTAAGCATAGAAGGATTTGAAAGACTCAGTTTTACATGACAACACTTTTGAGGGTTCAATTGGAAGATGCCACTGAAACTCTTCAAATACACATGCCAGCAAGCTAGCTAAGTGGGTAAAAAGTGCTTGCCATGCAAACCTGATCCCTGGATCCCATAGACCAACTCCCAGAACCATCCTCTGACCACATCTGTGCCACGCACGAGAGTGACCTCCATCAACCCGCAAAACCCCACCAAATCTTCTCTTAAAGAGAAAACACAAATTAACTTCTGCTGTTCCACGGTTTCTCTCATTTAGTAAGTGAAATTGGAAGTCAATCACCACAAAAGTAAAGCAGGAGGTACAAGATGAAAAAGAAAGTGAAGGGGCTGGAGAGATGGCTAGCAGAGGACCCTACTCAGGTTCAGTCCCCAGAGGCTCATAACCATCTATAATTCCAGTTCGAGGGGGATCTGACTCCCTCCTCTGGCCTCCATGGCACCAGCCATGCACATGGTACACAGGCACACATTAAGGTGAAATAAAAACAAAAAAGGAAAGTGCAACTTTAGAAATGGATGGGAAACTCCCTGGACATCCTGTAGATGTGGTCATTCTAACCTGAGGCACATGATAGCAGCACAAGGTGGCTATAATTGACACTGCTTCTTCACCAGGGGTGTTGGTCCTGTCCCAGGATCATGTTTGGTATTAGGTAGGTGTCTTAGTTAGGGTCTTATTGTTATGAAGAGACACCATGACCACAGCAACTCTTACAAAGGAAAACATTTAATTGGAGCTGGCTTACAGTTCAGAGGTTTAGTCCATTATCGTCATGGCAGGAAACATGGGAGCAGGCAGATATGGTGCTGGAGAGGTAGCTGAGAGTTCTAGATCTGGATTGGCAGGTAGCAGGAAGAGAGAGTGACACTGAGCCTGGCTTGAGCATTTGAAACCTCGAAGACCATTCTCAGTGACACACTTCCTCCAACAAGGCCACACCTCCAAACAGTGCCACTCTCTATGAGCCTATGGGAGCCATTTTCATTCAAACAACCATAGTATGTAAAGAAGACTAAAACAGATGTCTTTTTCTGCCCCTCAGAAGACAAACTCCAGAGTGTGAAGAGATCATGCGGTATGTGTGATGGTAGTTACACTCACAATTCCAGAGCAGAAGAAAAACTAGGGTGGACAGTTTCTATAAACACCCTGTGTCCAGCTGACTCAGTGCAGGTAGGGAAGGAAGGCAGCCTACAGAGCACAACAAAGAATCAGAGAGTTAACTGGGAAAGGGTGCAGGGGCATGACACAGTCTAGAAACATGTCACTCCCTGATTCCTCAGGTTCAGACCCTCCATCTAACCCATCCTAAGTTCCTTTAGTTTTTTTATTCGCGTTCATTCCCACCCTGGGTACAGACCACTACAAAGACCTTAAATGGCTGCCTTTCAATTCTGCTTGCATTCTCTAATTATTGCATCCTTCATTCTTTTATTTAAATGTGTGCAGGTGCACATGCACCTGTATGCGGGGAACGCTGGTGTTGCTGGTGTCCTTAATTACTCTCCACTTCATTTTATAAGAGGCTCCTACACTGACCTAGTGCTCACCAAGTAGGCTAGGCTGGCTAGCAAACCCAGGATCTGCCTCCGCTCCTCCTCTCCAGAATACACCAGCACGTGCAGTTTCCTGTGGGTGTAGTGACCAGACTCAGGTCTTCATGTTTCTGCAGCAAGCACACTTACCCACTCCAGTATTTATCCAGTCCCATGTATTTCCTGTGCTTAAAAAAAAAAAATCACAGCCTAGTAAAAAGACCAGATAAATCAAATCCATGTGCACAATTACTGAAGTGACTTACATGGAGGTTTTAAGTATATATTTAACTCTTCCCCGAAAAGAAAATGCCAAATAAGTGAGTACTGACTTTCTGCAAGCATAAAAAAGTTCAAATAGAAACAAAACCAAACCACAAGCCACACTAAAAGAGCAGCTCAGCTTACAGTTCTTTGCTGAATGGTGCTACGAAGTCTACAATACAGAACTCCTGCAACATCTATTTTCTAAATAACCCAGAAATTCTTATGTTCTCTAGTACTAAAGGAAAAGGCTAACAGGGCAGACAGGTTATCGACTTTATGGCTTACTGTATAATGGTATGGTTACAGGCAACAAACTTTTCATAATTTAACTCTTTTCTCTCTCTCTCTCTCTCTCTCTCTCTCTCTCTCTCTCTCTCTCTCT
>LOJH01000419.1:51763-65284 GCA_001685095.1 Ellobius talpinus | reverse complement strand
GTGTGTGTGTGTGTGTGTGTGTGTGTGTGTGTGTGTGTGTGTGTGTGTGATCTCAGAAATGGGAAAACTATTTACGGAGATCATGTCATCACGTCTGAAGTTCATACCTGTCTTTTGAAGACTTCTTTGGCACACCCACTCTTTATCATTCATCCAGCAGTGCTGCACTAACACAAAGAACTTTTGAAATGACCAAGTTAAGCTTCAGTAAGAACATGGGACTATTATCCACTGCAGAGCATCCTGCTCAGCAAGGGATATTCAGGATGGGACTTCACAACATCACACTTAAGCCTCCTCACTTGCTGCCCTCTCTGTGGCCTTGCTTCCTCCCACTCCTGGCCTGAAAACCCGAAATAATCAATGGACAGCTAGAAGATGTAGGAATGTGAAGGAATACTTCTGAAGAAACACAGTCACCCATAGAGCCATTTGTACAATCAGATGATCTTCCTTGAAATATAATCTCCTGACTTCAACAAGGGGGGCTGTATTATGTTATACCATGTGTGCAGCAGAGAAATTGAAACGGCTGCCAAAAGACAGCACCACCTCAAAATCGAATTGTTTTTAATTCTGAACCTCATGGGGTCCCAAGGATCGCAGGTTGGGAGCTATATCGGTGAAGCTGTTTTCCATCTGATATGACTCTCATTTGGAGAAAAGCAGATGTTTATTTGCCCTTTATTATGAGAGGACAGGGTATTTTATTACTATCAACTCCACCATCCATACAGTCAAAAATTCCCACACATATATTTTATGTGCATCTTTACATATTCTTTTTCATTTAAAAACCCTACTTTTAAAAAAGAACTCTTGCTACTGTAGGTATATTGGGCTTCTGTATCTTTTGGGGTAATATTATTCAGATTCGGCAAAGATACTAAATGTAAAGTCATTCATCTTATAGGCAAAAGGGAGATGAGGACACAGTTTGTGTGTCATGTCTATTCTAGGACTCACTTTAGAAAATAAAACACAAACAAATACAGTTGGCTACCGTGTGTGTGTGTGTGTGTGTGTGTGTGTACCATATATACATATAGAGAGGGGGGATACCTAGAACTAAAATAAGTTTGGGAACTGTATAGAATCTCAGACTGTTTGGCCTCTCTAGCAGACATTCTGTTCTTATAACAGTAGTTGAAATACTACAGCCCACAGGCAAGATCAAGACCCTTCACCGTCTCACCCCCTACTCTACCCTTACCCAATTTCTACAACTAAAGTTTTGTTGGAGGCAGAGATAGGCAGATCTCTGTAAGTTCAAAGCCAGCCTGGTCTACAGGGTGAGTTCCAGGACAGGCCCCAAAGCTACAGAGAAACCCTGTCTCAAAAAAAAAAAAACCAAAAATTTTTTTGTTGGAACCTAGCCTGACTGATCTCCTTACTCACTTCTTCCAACAATGGCTGGCTTGAATGTTGCAACACAGACTACACAACATGCAAAATCTAACCTAGCTCTTTACAGAGAAGGCTTGCTGACTCTTCCACTGTAAGACTCACAGAAGAAGTCTATTATAAGTATCATGAGAAGAATCCTAGGAAAAGTTCATAGGATGCAGTTGGAGTTCTTGCTAACTTACTCTAGAACACAGGTTCACAACCTGTGGGGCTTGACACCATGGAGGTTCAACAGGCCTTTACAGGAGTCACCAAAGACCACCTGAAAACACAAATATTTACACTGAAATTCATAACAGTAGCAAAATTACAGTTATGAAGCAGCAACAAAAATAATTTTATGGTTGAGGGTTACCACAGCATGAGGAACTGTATTGAAGGGTCATGGCATTAGGAAGGCTGAGAGCCACTAATTTAGGACAAAATAGGGTACTACATTTTAAAAAAAATTACTCATTACTCCTTTGTTAAGTCATCTGTTGCTTTCTTATCTACAAAATGACTTAATATGCATTTCCCTTTATGCAGACTTCTGTGTTATAAAATCCAGGACTGTGTATTTGTCATGATTCTTATTCCAAGAGTGAGACAAGTGTCTGTGAATATGCAATAAAAGAATTTGTAACAAGAGAATGTGCAATAGGTGATTTTGATAATAGATTCTGTTTTATATTTCAAAAGTGTTCAGACAGGTGGCATTATTTAAAGGAGGAAGACACTTAAATATTTTGGGAATACTATTTGCCCCTATGTCTCTATACTAGAAGATACAGAAGCCAAATATGATATTGGGGTAAAACTTTTGGGGACCATCTTGAGTAGCCATTCTATTTACCATTCTGGTAGGAGGTCTAGTGACCTTTCTACTCTAGATGATGGCTCTTCCAGGATAACAAGAGGGAGGCTCTTTTGGAAGGGTCATTTACCCTGCCTTCAAACAGTGTGTGTACTTTGGGCAAGGACACTCCTCACGGGCCGACTGATCACTTCGGTCCCACAGAAGGCCTGCCTCAGACTCAGGAAGCGTCTTGGTTGCATCAACAATGGGATGGTTTGCTGTTCGAGTTTCAGTTTCCCCGGACTAGCCATGAACTGTTTCAATGCTGTAATTTTCTTATTGGTTCCTTTTCTGCCAAAGTCCTGGTTAAGAAGCCTAGTTTGCTTCCTCGCCAGCCTGCCTCCCTGTGAGAAAGCAGAGGATCATGGGGGTGGGGAGGAGGTCATCAGCCCAAAGTTCATTCTCCAAATTATTCTACTAGCTTTTCAGAAAATGTTAATGCATCCCTCTGGGCTTTTTCCCCTAGGACCTCTCAAGGCCACTGAAGTTATGGCTATGGTTGATTAATGAAGAGCAAAAGCTTTTGGGGAATTTGGATATTTTCATACACTCTAAAGAAAGTCAAGAGGGGTGGGGGAAGAAGCTCTTACTAGTGTAGCTTCTTTCCAAGGGTGGGGGTGGAGGAGGCGGAACACACTTGTATAACTGCAGAATCTCTTGTTTACTGTAACATGCCTGTGGCTTTCAATCTGAGCGTGGCTTTCTATGTGATATAAAAAGACATGGAGTTCAGACTGATTCAAAGAATGTGTGAGGAACAAGGCAGCGCCATTCTTGGAAGCTTTAAAAAAAATCCCTCTTTGTGCATAAAAATAAATCCTGGGAAGTACACTGAATCTGAGCAAGGAAAGTTGAAGATATGTGTTCCAAACTAAGAGAAAACTCTTCCTGAATGTCTCCAGGGGCTAATTTTGTTATCGTCTTTTAGTATCAGTATTAGCCTAGTGTAAGAAGTGCCAACATCCTGCAAGAGGTCCAAGTGCTGGGATTTAGAGCGAGGAGGAGCCCCACCAATGTCCTGTTGCCACGAGGGGTGCAGAGCAGTGAGCAAGCAGGTGGTCCGTGATTGGAATGTCTCGCAGCTGGGAGTTCACATGACACTCTCGAAACACACTCCAGCGAGCTCATGAGCTAACGTGAAGTTGCCAGCCCGGGACGGGGTGGAGGATCCCGAGCACATCCTGACATCCTGGTCCAGCTCTGGGAACGGCGGCAGGTGCGATGCAGCCCCTCACAGCCCCCATGGCCTCCTGCCTGGGGCTTCTCATCCTGTCGTCTTGTTTCCTTATCAACTGCAGGTTCATTCCAGAAGCTTGGTCGGCCTGTACCGTCACCTGCGGTGTGGGAACCCAGGTGCGAATAGTCAGATGCCAGGTGCTCCTGTCTTTCTCTCAGTCCGTGGCTGACCTGCCTGTGGATGAATGTGAAGGGCCCAAGCCCGCGTCGCAGCGTGCCTGTTACGCGGGACCCTGCAACGGGGAAATTCCGGAGTTTAACCCAGACAATGCAGACGGACTCTTGGAAGGCTTGCAGGACCTGGACGAGCTGTATGACTGGGAATATGAGGGCTTCACCAAGTGCTCCGAGTCGTGTGGCGGAGGTAAGGAGGGGACCCCAGATCAGTCTACCATCTTCCGGGTTTCTTCTGTCCCTGCGTGCAACTGTGTCAGATGGCTGTCCTAGTCCAAGAATGATGGGTGAAGAAAGGAGAGGCGGCCATTCTAAATGTAAAATATCCTGAAAGAAACCTTGGTGGATTTCTTTTGTCCCAAGTGACTCTCCCAATCAGCTGTGAGCAGCCAGCACAACTGATGCCCTGGCTTGCAGCTGTCATTCCACGGTTATGTTCTCAACACCCAATCTTGTTTGTCTGTGCTTTTCCTCCGTGCATTTGGGGTGAAAGGAAACCCCACTTCAGCACATCCTACTGTTCTCAAGAACACAAAGAGAGACCCAGAAATTGATTCAGCTCCTTTTCCACGTGAAGGAGGGTGTATAAAGACAGTGAACGTCATGCGCAACCGGCGCTAGGGGAACAAGAGAACAGGGAGCAAAAACAGACCCCGCTCTGTTCTGTAAGAGGGAAACCAGGTTGCAGGGAAGTCGTGGGACTCTCTCCATTCCTCACAGCTAGTAATGATAGCACTGGGCCCAGGCCAAGGCTTCTGGTTTCTGTCCTCACCCAGTCTTTCCATCATACTATACCTCTCTACACTCATGCAGAATCCCTGAAGCTTTCTCATTGTGGGTATTAGTTAATGTCAAATGTTTACATATATTTTCACCTGGCTCCCTTGGGTATATTCCATGATGATCTAGAAATAGTTTCCGTAATGTTTGCATTAACGTATTAATGGTGACCAATAACCGTACATATTTATGGAGCAGTGTATGATTTGGTGTATATATTGAAGGAAGATTAAAACCAAGCTACTTAATCTCTTCAGTGATACTTGAGGGGAGCCAGGGAAGTATGTGTGGTTGCATTAATCCGTATGGGTGTACATAGAGGAACCAGTAATTCACCCAGGGTCCTCGTGAATTACTCCTCCAGACAGACTTTCTCAAAAGCAGGAGAGTACTGTTTCAGACTGGGGAGCAAAGTCCCTGAGCTCCTCACATCTCTGCAGCCCCTGTGCTGGAATTTCAGGTGCGTGCTGCCATCCTTGGCATTGTAGTGAGTGGCAGTGATTGGAACATGGATGTTCATGCTTACACAGAAAGCACTTTACACACAGAGTCATCCACCCAGCCCTGTCAGGGATTCTTTATTAAGAATGTTATGGATAGGAATGTGCTAGGAAAATCAATTAATTCTTTAAGATTACGATATGCTTTGTCATCATGGACAAATACATTGCTTTTGCAACTATTCACATCAGTCCCAAGAGAGATTTTTTTGACTGGTGGCAGATTGCAGGCTGATTCTCCACCAAAGACTTAGAGGCTTCACATGCCCAGTGAAGATTTGACTTAACCAGTGGGGGGAAAAAATAGTCAAATAGTTTCCCAAAACTGTTTTCTAAGCCATGACATTTGGGAAACTCTTTTAAAGGCATCTTTTGTTCTGGCTGAGAATGTAAGAATAAATGTGGCCACATTATCCATTCACACGGAGCTGAAAAGGCCTGAACACTGCTAGCAAAGAATGTACTTCTCTCTCTAGCAGTTCTTTCTAAACATTTAATAGTTCTGACCTCAAGGTTCGTGTTTGTATGCACATCTTCCAATTTCAGGCCCTGGAATTGTTGGAGTGTTTTAATGGAGAGCCCTGCTATTTTAAAAATTAAAACTCTTCCAGATGACTCTAGGGGACAGAGTCCTGAAACACAGCTAATTCACTTGGTGTGGGTCTCTCACTTTGAGGACATCCTTTCTTTCATGCCTGATAAGAGAGGTGTGTTAAATAAACCTCGTTGATCTCTGAACCCCTACAGAACCCAAGAGGCCAGGGGAAAGGCTGGACATAGCTGGTGACTGTCATTGCTTCTTTTGTTTTTTTTTTTTTGTTTTGTTTGTGAGACACAGTATCACCATGTAACCCAGACTGGTCTTGAACTTGTGGAATCCTCAACTGCAGCCTCCCGAATGCTCGTATTACAAGCATGCACTACCATACCCAATTGCTCCTCTTAAATATAATGAGCAACTCTGAATTCCAATGGTTGTGCTTTTAGCCCAGATTTCTATGATCATCTAAACTGAATGTTCATTATATAAACTCAAAAACAAATGTGTTTGGAAACACACCATGCTTTCTCTGGTATGGTTCTCAGTTACAAGTAAAGCCTGGAATTTTATGAGAAATAAATAGGTAGAAAAACAGATGCAATAATGGTATATAAAACTAACCAGATACCTTTCTCTTTAAGAATCTAACTCTTCTACTGACTAACTAGGAGTTTAAAATTGAGTTTTTAGGGTATATGTGCAATATAGTAATTTTAAGAATTTTCAGCCAAAACCAAGATTTGGATGTGATATACAATTGATCTCTACCTATAGGAACTAAAAGATTTTGTATGACACAAACAGTTCTTCATTTATACCCAGGAGAGGATCAAGTTACCAAAATTTCTTAGGTCTTCAACTGTCAACAACTGAGCACAATGTGCCAAGGTAATATATTTGCACCTAAAATGTAAAAATTCTAAAGTGAAAAAATTATGATTAGGTCATGTAAGCCATATGATGCCCATATGCACTAACAAATCACTTCAATATACGGGAATGTATGTTTTCAAGTCATTGTTTGACAGTGATATCTTGCTGTATTATCAACTTTAATCTTTCACCAAAATAAAACCCACAAGATTATATATATTTTTAATCATTTTTGCTGAAATCAACCTAAAATATGCAAGATTAAAAGACAGATTTTAAATCATTTGGAATTATAGAGCCAGTCAGGCTAATTTTATTGTTTCTATAATCTCAAGATGAAATTGGATATAACAAAGGAAATCTTTCACCTAGCAGTAGTAACCAGAGGAATTAGCTAGTACTGGTGGCTGAGGTTCACTGGGTTGTCATCAATATCACACGACAATCATACTATTCAGGGAGATACAAACACAGAAATCCCACTTTCTTGAAGACGAAAGTCTTCAGACCTGTAAATGATGTCCTACCATCCCCCACTCATCCTCATCCTGTGCTTCCCTATGTGCAGACTGATAGATGTGGTCCAAGAGAGCAGTTCTGAACCTGAGCAGCACTGCAGTATTGACTTCCTAGATGTCAAGCCAACTTTAGAGTCTATTTTGGAAGAATGTGGAACTGACTTAGGCAGAATTTAGGGTGAAGCCTTGGACCTATGGCTTCTTTCCTCCCACTATTCTCTCCTTTTGTCAGAAGAGGAGAACCCAGAATCAGAATATATCATGCTTACCCACAGGTTCTCCATTGCTTTTATAAGGTTAGTTTCAGGAGACTAGAGAGACAGTTCAGTGAGTGAGTTTGCTCAGTGAGTTTGCTATGCAAACATGAGGGTACGAGTTCAGATCCCACCATCACATAAATAGCTGGGTGGGGTCAATTAACTGCATGCCTGTCACATCAGAACTGTGGAGTGAGGGGACAGGATTGCTGGGGCTTACTGAGAGATAGCCTGGTGTAGGCGGTCCTTCCGTATTTGTGTTGCTTTCATTGGTTAAATAAACTGCCTTGGCCTTTTGATAGGGCAGTACTTAGATAGGTGGGAAGACAGAACTGAATGCTGGGAGGAGGAAGGCAGTCAGGGAGAGCTGCCATGAAGTCGCCAGGTCAGAGACGCTGAATCTTTCCCAGTAAGCCACGACCTCGTGGTGACACACAGATTAACGGAAATGGGTTAGATCAGGATGTGAGAGTTGGCCAAGAAGAGNGCAGTACTTAGATAGGTGGGAAGACAGAACTGAATGCTGGGAGGAGGAAGGCAGTCAGGGAGAGCTGCCATGAAGTCGCCAGGTCAGAGACGCTGAATCTTTCCCAGTAAGCCACGACCTCGTGGTGACACACAGATTAACGGAAATGGGTTAGATCAGGATGTGAGAGTTGGCCAAGAAGAGGCTAGCTATAATGGGCCAGGCAGTAATTAAATTAGTACAATTTCTTTGTGGTTATTTCGTGGGTTAAGCTAGGAGGCCGGGACAAACAAAAGGACCCACCCTTCTTCATACTACAATAGCCTAGCTACAGGCTCAGCGAGGGACCCTGTCTCAGAGACATGGGGCAGAGAATGATGGGGCACAGCACCCCCCTCATCTCACCTCTGCATTATATGCATGAGCAAACCCAAGTGTGCACACACACACACACACACATACACACTACACTTCACACATGCACAAGCGTACATAACATATGGATATATATTTGGGTTCAGGTTTCTGTTATTTCGTCTACATTTTTGTACAGTTCTACATTTTTGCCTTCCTCCGAATGCCAGGAATACAGGGAGCGCAGAGAGTCCTTCCGTTCTTTCCACATTCTCCATATCAGGGCCACACCACACTCCATGGTCCTTTCTTCCAGCCATCCCATCCCCCCCTTTCAATCTCAATCTCCTTTTGTGTTTAGATCACCCTGCCCGTTAGTCATTGATATATCCAACCTAGAAAAAAAGAGCTATGTTGATCACAGGAATGGCCCCATGTACAGTAGAAGTATGGCTAAGAATGCCAAGGCAAATGACCGCGTGGCTAAAGAGACTTAATACACAGTATTGCAGAGCATAGCACATTGTTTTGTAATACCTTACATTAAAACTTAGTAACTCAGGAGTGTTTCTTGATCTCAGCCTGGGGCTACCCCATAGGTAATTTTGATCTGTGATGATTAATGCTCTGCAGAAGTATATATTTGGGATTTAGAAAGCCAAGGGAGGAGATTACTGAGGTCCCGCAGAAACCCTGCCTTTTCTACCCCACTCCTTGCCATCTTGGAAGGGCTTAAGTTCTATAAACAGAGAGTTCTCCAAGTAGAAACAAATTCCAGCCCTTATACACCTAAAACAGGCACTTTCAAGTAAGGCAGATGACAAGCTCTCAGATCACTGGCTGCTTCAGAGTTCCTGGAAGCAACATGGTGGCGTAAGGCTTACCACAGCCTGGATAAAGCCGAAAGATGTATTCTAGAGCCTCTCAAATGCTATCAAGCAGACAAGCTAGTAGAAAATGTCTTCCTCGTCATCAGGTTAGCATACCAAGTGCCAGATATCATCATGGCTTCCTCACACATGGCATTCTCCTCTGCTCTTAACCTTCCCTCTCCGTCCTTTCCCCACCCCACACCTTCCAGCTGGTTTCCTTTCTCCCTTCAGCTAGTCCCCTTTGGACTTTGATGTTACACGTAACCCATTACTCTACTTCTCTTCCCTCTTAAAAGTTATTTCTCCCCTTCTGTAATCTCTTCCCTAGCTTGTAACCCATGTGTGTGTGTGTGTCTGTGTGTATATATACATATATATGTGTGTGTATATATATACATATATTTTATACATATATATATTTGCCTGTATATGCAGATACACATGCACACACATGTGTATGCATATGTGTGTACAAATTCCACATATGTGAGAAAATCCATGATTTCAGAGACTGACTTATTTCATTTAACATGATTTCCAGTTGCATCCATTTTCCCACAAATGCTATGATTTTCTTTTTCTTTATGGCTGTCTAAAATTCCATTGTGTGTCTGCAACACATTTTCTTTAGCTTTCTGTTGATTAATATCTAATCTGATTCCACTTCCTGGTTATTACGAACAGGGCAGTTATAAACATTGAATGTGCAAGTCTCTCTGTGGTATGCCTAACTACAATCCTCTGGTTATACACCCAACAGTGACACAGATAGGTAATGTTTTTATTTTCAGTGTTTTAGGGAACCTCCATACTCTTTTACATAGTGGGTGTACAAGGTTTCACTCCCACCAGCAGTGAATAAAGGTCCCTCCTTCTCCACATCCCCATCAATATTTGTTGTCATTTGTTTTCTTGATGATATACATCCTGACTGGGGTAGGATAGGATCAGTTAGCAGTTCAAATGTGCATTCCCAATGGCTAAGGATATTTTACATTTTTCAAGTATTTATTGGCCGTTTGTACTTCTCCTCTTCCTCCTTTGCTGTGAATGGTGTGTGCAAATGTGTGGATGTTTGTGTGTCGTGTGTGTGAGCTGAGGCATGTAAGTGCTGTGGTATGCATGTAGGGGTCAGAAGATGACTTGAGGAGCTGGTTCTTACCTTCCATCCTTTCTTCTGCCACTTTACTATGCAATCCCACCCATTTACATAGCCACTGGGATCTTAACCTGAGTCCTCAGACCTCCAGGGCAAGCCCTTTTAAGCATTAAGCTGTCTCTCCAGCCTTGTTTCTTTTATTGGTAACTGTCCATCCAGTTCACTAGCCCATTTGTTGACTGGATTTTAGCTTTCCTTGTGCTTACTTTTTGCAATTCTTTGTTTATCTTTAATATTAATTCCTGTCTGGCACATAGTTTTCTATATGATGTTTTTCTCATCCTATAGGCTATTTTTTCACACTGGAGAGTGTTTTCTTTACAGAAGCATCTTGGTTTACTGTGATCCCGTTTAGTAATTCTGGGAATTAGTTCATGTGTTACTGGAAAGCCATCCAGAAGTTCTTGCCTACACCTTTATCTTGAAGTATTTTACCTGTAAGCTTTCTCATCCTACACTAAGGTCTTTGGTCTGTTTTAAATGACTTTCAAGCAGAAGTAGAAGTACAGTCTGGTTTTGTTCTTCTACACATGCAAATCTGGTTTTTCCAAACACATCCTAAGAGGCTGTCTTGTCTCAAATGTGTGATTGTTATACCTTTGCCAAAAGTCAGGTTGCTATAACCTTGTGGGCTTATTTCTGGGTCCTCTGTTCTATTCTATGGGAACACCAGTCTGGTTTTTTTTGTGGACATGTAAAGCTGATTTTGTTGGTATATAATTAGAGATTGGGTATTGGGACAGTGTTGCTCTTCTGCTAAGGACTACGTTAGCCATTAAGGCCTTCGGTGCTTGCATATGACCCCTCCAGTTGTCTTTTCTACTTCTGTGGAGATTGTCACTGGAAGATTGATAGGAATCGCATTGACTGTAAACCACCTTAATACAGTCATTTTCACAACATTAAATCTGTTTATCCCTGAGTATGTTGCTTCCAGTTGCTTTTCAGTTTCTTTCTCCCAGGCCTTAAGCGCTTTCCTGTGGAGGGTTTGTTCACCTGTCAAGTTAAATTTATTCCTAGGTGTTTTGCTTCTTGTGAAACCTGTGTTGAGTGTGATTTAGAAAAACAGTTCTAGCACAACACAGCTCCAGATTCTGCATAGGACCGTAGCATGGTTGCTGATTTCATCACTGTGGCGTAGACCTGAGAGAAACATTTTCAATGAGAAAAATGTTGCTTTGGCTCACAGTTTACAGGGATTCCAGTCCATAGTTAGAATCCTTCTCTGATAAATACCTGTGGTTGGTTGGGACATCATACTGCAAGACCATGTGGAAAATAAAATGTATTCAGATCATCCTCATTGTGGAGGACAGAGGTCATTTGGCTAATGTATCTTTCCAGGGCACACTTCCAGTGACCCACTTTCTTCCCTAAGCCTGGCCATCATGCTATGATTCTACCAAGGGTATTCATTGCTTAGGCTAGAAAGTTGTGCTCTTTGGACTTTTTATTAGTTTTGGGCTTATTGTTGTTGTTTGTTGGTGGTGGTGGTAGGTGTTTTGTTTTGTTTTGTTTTGTTTCTGAGACAGGGTCTCCCTCTGTTGCCAGTGTTGGCCCAGAACTCACATTGCTCCTACTCTGTAGCAGCCTGGCATCGCTTTAGCGGCAGCCCTCATTCATCTCCTTCCTGGGTTCCAGGACTACAGGCATGAGCTGTCACATCCAGCAAGGTTATAGATGATCTGTTTGATCTTGGTTACCATGTCATGCAGCACTGCTTCTGCATTAGGTTACCACATTTTGGCATCGGTGACTGTATTGCTAGGTGGCACTTGTAAAGTATTTCAACAGCATTGGTAGCAGTCTCAGGATTCAATCCCTTCCCCTTCAGCTGGCAACTGAACTCCCAGATCATGAGCCTTCAGGGGACATCTCAGATTAAAACCATAACAGTAAGCTGCATGTAGTGACTTGTCATCATGGCTTTAAGATTCCTATACCAGCCTCACGGGAAATCACAGACGGTAGCAACAATATCTTGTGATGTGTTTTGTTATGTTGTCATACCGTGAATTTCCAGATTTGGAGATCTGCCCACAGTTGGCATTACAGAATATAATAGAATGATTTGAATACCCATAAATCTTAATGCTCTGCCCTGAACTGGCCAATTCAAATTAAAGAAAATTTGGAAGCTATAAAAGCTTAGGGAGAAAGAAAGAAAATGCTGAAATGCCATGTCAGCCACATGACAAATACCACAATCTATTAAAGACAAAAATAATGTCTTGAAGGAAGGAAATCAATTTGGATTCGGTTTTCCAATATCACTTTTTTAAATGATGGCCTTGCTTGATGACCTAGGTCAATCTAACATTGAGAACATTCTCTTGCTTGAGAGACTTGGGGAGACCAAGGGTAGAGTAGAACTAACAAGCAGTAGGTGCTTGCACTGTGTTAGGTATCATTCAGCAATACAGAAGAGAAAGGAGTGAGTACCCATCTCAGCAATAACTGCATACAAAGTTCTAAACACAGATAAATATCTTTAGAAGTGGGTGTCTTTACATATATAATTGTATATGGCTGAAAACAAATTAGCAATAATGTCTTGTCTCGCCACTACCCTTAAACTAAACGCTGCTGAAATGATTCCAGACAAATGTCTGGGTTATTTCTGAAGATCTCCAGGGAAGCAGATATGACAGCCTCTTGGTATTTTTAAATGTTAATGCTGTCAGTGAGTTCTTAGAACTTCAGATACACTCAGCTCCACCATTCAGCAACTGCATGACCTCGGGCAAGCATTTTCATGCTTCTAAGCTTCAGTTTGCATTTCTGTAAAACTGGAGTTAACATACTGTTTGCCACATAGAATTGTAAAGAGAATAGAGTGATGTATGCTAAGGACTGAGATACACAGCACCTGGGCCCTAATGGACACTGTAGATATTAGATGTTATGACTCCAGGCAACAAAATAAGATGTCTGCTCAAAGGACTCATTAAAGTGTTTCTGTGTTCCGTGAGCATTATCTACAAAGAAACCTCTGTTAGTCACTGCTCAAAACACTACACTAGCACCATCTAGGGTGTGCAGGTGTCTCTGGGGATATTGTTTTCAATGGCTATAGTCACTATGCATCTTATATGTTGGTTCAACTATCAAAGTAGGTCACTGAAGAAATTAAATAGAATTAAAACAAAGCCAGCCAGGAACAGAGTAGCCTACAGAATGCTGGATTCTAAAATATGATGTCATACATCACTTCCAAACACAGCAATATCCCTTTCATTAAAGTATAATGTGTTTAGTCTTGGGTCCCTAAGGTTCTCACTTTATTTATTGGTTGGTTGGTGGTTACCCTGTTCCTCTGTTCTGCTCCTTCTACACTAAAACATCACATTTTGCCACTAGTGGCTATACAGCCTGGTAGCATTTTGAAAATATTCTTTGACATTAAAATATAATTATTATTTACCCTTCCATTTCCTCCCTCCAACTTTTTTCATGCATCCTCCCTTGCTCTGTCTCAAATTTGTGCCCTCTATTTCTTTTACACACACACACACACACACACACACACACACACACACACACACA